>JAXBDA010001655.1:0-51621 GCA_036023075.1 Gaultheria prostrata
GGGGGGGGGGGGGGGATGCTTTAGAGTATAACAAGTAATCATTACATTTCAAAAAGGAGAAACCTTTGGAAGTTCATATATTTTAAAGTGCAGTGATTATCTCCTCTTAAAAAGTTGGGAGGAGGGAGTAGTTCATTTCCTACTTGGAATCATATGGTGAATACTTCAACATTGAGCCATTGTTCAATCAAGTGGTGGAAAAAGCAGAGTTTGTTCAAAATGTGGGGATAAGGAGGGTTAACGAAACACAAGACTGTGAGCATATGTCTAGGTGGCTCATCATTGCTACGGGCGAAATTGTTAAGCCGTTTATACCAAAAATTACAGGGAGCATACAAGGGGGTGTAACTCTGGTTCTTATTTTAGAAACTAGAGGAATTTTTTTAGCGAAAATGCCAGAGGCACACAAGAATGGCACACCACAAACCACAAAAGTCTTGCGTGGTAGTGGGACCCACGTTTATTAACTTAAAAAAAAACTAAATTCCCCCCCCCCCCCCCCCCACCCCCCCATGTATTACCATCCAGACAAGAAACCCAATAGCATCATCATACAAATGTTGTTCCGCAAAATTCTCAATGAAAATCAAGAAGTGCCTTCGTTCAGCCCGCAATCGGAAACCCTCATGTCCTCCAAGATTTGCTTCATTGAGTCAACTGATCCAAGGCGTCCAAAGTGGGTTTTAAATTGGTTTGTTTGGAGGCCCAATAGAAGAGGTTAAGCGCAAAGGATTTATCGTTTTGTTTGCAAAGGGCGTTGATAAGCGCAAAGGATTTATCGTTTTGTTTGCAAAGGGCGTTGAGGAGCTTTTTTGTGGTGAAATCAAGTGGGAGTTTGTGGGTTAAGGTGGTAGAAGGTGAAGTGGAGCCTGAGATTGACATGAGTTCTTTACGGGGTATGCTGTAAATGGGTTTGAGAGATTTCGATGAGAGAGAAAGACGTGGGAGGTTTAGACTGTGGGGGAGAGTGAAAGGGTGAGGTATACTATACTATCAAACCAGCCTCAGCCCTCCGCCGCCGACGTCCACCTACCACCACCACCGCTAACATCTCTCTCTTTCTTTGTCGCCTTCGTCTCTCTTCCCCTTTGTCTAGATCGCAAAGTCAAGGGTGGGGTGTGTTTCAGAATTTGGTTTTTTTTTTTAAGTTAATAAAGGTGGGGCCCATTGTCACATAGGACGGTGCCTTTAGCATTTTCATTTTTTTGGTGGGGTGTGAAAATTAGATTGGAGAGAGAGAGAGAGAGAAAGAAACCTTAATATATGCCAAGTATGCATTCAATTTTTGTCCACATAGCCCCACCAAAGGCCACATATAGTCCATGTAACCCATTCCGTTAATTTTCAGGCAGGAGGTGACAGTGGGGGTTAACTTGATGAGTTCTAAAATAGTACAAGTGTTTATGTGATATTTCTTTAAGATCAGGGGTCTCCATGTGATTTTGGTGAAATGTTAGGGGTTATTTTGAAATTTTCATTTTTATGAATTCTCTTCATAAATGCACAATGCCAATACCAGTATACCACCAAACTTAGATGATCTCCACCCCTAACTCATTCTTTTACCTATATTTGGGTGAAAATTTCGATAAAAAACTTTACTTGGGTATGCCATCTCCAATGCTATACCTTTTTTTCTACCCAAATCTAGTGTTTCTAAAAAATTTCCTCAAAAATATAGGTGAAAATGACACATTTGTAAATATTAAGAAAGTGAAGAGTATGGATATGAATTCGGGTCTTTTCAAATTTGGGTAAGGAAAAGGATAAAACTCAAAATGGGTAGGAAAATGAGTGTGGCATTGTAGATGAGTTTTAAATTTTTTACTTAAATTTTTGGTTTAGATAAAAAAAAATGGGTAAGTATTGGTGATGGTGTTTGGTCTCATTTGATAACAATTAATTGAGTTCATTGTATTTTAATATTTTATGTCTTTCAAATAAGCAAAAATTAAGAAAGGGTTACCAAACACTTTTAGTAACTAAAAAAATGGAAGCACCAATTTGATGCCTCAAATCATGCAACCCACGTTCCACACTATCATTGCACATACAACCATACACGTCCTTATCAAATAATTACCACCTTCACACAAGCATCACAAAAACTCCCCCTCTAAATGCAACTTTTTGTCTCCTTCTCCTCCTCAATTCTCACCCAACCCCAAATTCTCAAAACTTTTCACACCAAAATTATTTCTTATCCACTACCCACTTCTCTGAGGTATTGATTTCAACCTCTTATTAATTATTTACCCAAATGTCAACCTCCCAAATCCCATATTCATCCTCATTTCCTGAGGAGTTTTCTTCTCCCCTGAGAATCCAAATCGTTTCCAAATCCGTGTCTTATAGAATTCTCATCAAATTCTCTGATGTTTCAGAATTCGACTTTGATTATGCTCAGAGCGGATTGTGGTCTCCACCAATCAGAAGAAATGTGTTTCTCAGCTCACCCGGGGAGATATTAAATGAAAGGGAAATGATGAGAAAGCTTAGTCATTTGGAGGCTAGGAGGAGGAGAAGGAGGAGATTCAGAGTTTGCTTCAATGTATGAAAACTCTTCGTGTTTATTGTTTCTTGAAATTCGTTTTAGGACTGGTGTATAGGGTGTGTTTGGTTCGTATGGAGAAAAAAGCTAGATGAAGGAAATGAAAATATGTACTTTTTTTCGTTTCTTTTTCAACAAAAAATTCAGGGGAAATGATCCGATATGTGTAGGGAATTATTTTCATTCTCATTGTAGAATGGAACAAAGAAATTGCAAAAGTAAAAGAAAAAAATGATATAAAAATCCTACTTTCCTCGGTTTAATTCTCCTACAATTGGAGGGAAAGAAGAAAAAAAGTGAAAAAAATTATGCATGTATTTTCTTCTTTTTTGCTTTTTCCCCCCTCGTAGTTATCATATTATTGCTGTTATCTTCAAATTTATTG
Source organism: Gaultheria prostrata (assembly GCA_036023075.1). NCBI lineage: Eukaryota > Viridiplantae > Streptophyta > Magnoliopsida > Ericales > Ericaceae > Gaultheria > Gaultheria prostrata. Next base: position 2,937 of record JAXBDA010001655.1, read on the forward strand.
AAAATATTGCATCCAGTTTTCCTTAATCCCTTTCCTTATAATAACTACCTAAAGATAAATACAACCACCACCTCTCCAGAAATTTTGTTCTTACTTCCCTTTCTTAGTTTATGGTAGTTTCTCTCTCTCCTCCTTATTATGTAGGCTCGATATCCCTAAATTATTGTTTTGGTATTTTTGTTTGTCTTTTCTAAGTTTGTGAGTTCGAGCCTCAGTAGAGGCGTTTGGGATTCAGGGCTATGGATAGCTTCTAGACCCTCTCTGGATTAACTCACTAACTCCCCTGCTAACCCCCATTGACGTATATCGAATGGTAAAAACGTTTCTGCTAAATTTCAGTTGATTTTTTAAAATTACTTATTCACCTTGACATAAGGAATTTTAAAAATAAAAATTTCGACCAAAAGCCAAGAAAAAATAAAAGTACTTTTATATTAAAATTACGACTAAAACAAAAATTACTACTACCAAACGTGTCTTATCTTTATTTGAACCTTATATAACTTTGGTTCATTATCATATATACTACTTCAAATTTTCAAATTCTCTGTTTGAGACAAATATTGCTTTAAAAATTTTGAAGAAAAACTAAACAAGAAAATACAAAACGTACTTTGGGAGAATCATTTTTCTTTTGTTTTTTGTCACTACCATACAAATGTATAGTTTCCTCCCCTTTCCTTTGTCTTCCTTCTCTTTCTCTTCAACATGAAAAATTACTATTTCCCCTTATGTCAATAATGTCATTATGTTACTTATGCAAGGATGGTATCAAATTTAGTAGGAATTACTTTTTGCAGGCATTTTGGTGCTCTCCAAGATGATGCTGAAGCCAGGTTAAAGTAAATGCAGAAAAGAGGCCAAGTTTTTTCACTCATTATTCCCTGTGATAGTTTGATGGGAATTGTAAATGTCCATTTTTTAACAGAAAACACAAAGAATGATCATATTCACACAACTGTCTCCTTTAGCTTCTCTGCTCGATCTTGCAAGAATGGAATCTGTAGATTTCAAGCATATTGCCTACACATAGTTTTTAGCTGCAGTTAAAATGAATATTTCCTACACATAGTTTCAGCTGCACTAAAACAAGTTTGGCTGTTCTTTTTCTTTAAGTAAAAAAATGAATAGCAATATTTGGAAGTTTTCGGAATATGCGGAAACAAAGAAAAGGCAATTTTTACTTGGTTCCGGAACAAGTTTCACGACCTCCCACTCTTCCGCCAATGATCCCTCTCAATGTTCTAAAACTCGCTAGGCGCTAGTCAGGTGGAGAAGGCGCCCAAGGCGAGGACTAGACGCTTACTTAGTTGGCTTCCTAATCTAGGCGTTGGACCACTGTCTATGCCCTAGCGCCTAGGTGAGGACTAGTTAGCGTAGACGGCCGATGGCCCCTCACTTGTTATACGAATTAAAAAATCTTCGTAAATAAAATCTTGAAAACACGTTTATCCGTTTACTCTGTTCTTATTTTTGAGAAAATAAATCTGAAAAAATTTCACCACAAAAAATCCAAAAATTGACCATAAAGCATACACCGTTATGGAGCATAGGGAAGCTGAGTCGGCTGATGTCCACAAACTTGTGAAACAACAGAGCAATCTCCTAAAAATCACAGCCAATATGTGTCCCAGCCACTGTACGGAAAAGAATCCTACAGCTTAACTTGTCTGCACAAGGAGTACTGGTTTTGTTTGGAATCTGGAAAGACTGATAAATTTAACCCTCTTCCCTGATTAGTTCTTGCAGCAAACTAGTTGCACCTTTTTTTGGAGATAAACTAGCTGTACCTTGAGTATGAAAAATAACCGGATCCTCTCCATTCCTATAAATCAACGACGATAGAGTTTCAGTCTGTTTTGGGTCCTTTCCAAGCCCGCATCAATGATACAAACTGTTTCACTATTTAGAACACATCGAGAACACATGCATTGATGAAAAAATTGATTGGATGGCGTCTGAGATGATTTTGAAATGAATTTACTTTGAGATAAATAGGTTTAATGGGTTTCGATCTAGTGTTTCCCTCTCTTTTTAGACCAAGATAAATGTGTTCTAAAACAGGTATCCGACCAACTTGATTTTTCGTGTGGCATATGTTCTCAAGGTGTTCTAAATGGTTAATGGTTTGGATCAATATGCATGCCTGGAGAGAACCCGAAACGTGATGAAAATAGATCGTCCAGTTCATTTATTGAATTGGAGAGGATCCAGTTCTGAAAAATAAAAATGGATTTTACTGCCAAAATTCCAAATGGCTGCAGGAAAAAGGGGTTTCCCAACCTCAGCAGTTTCATCCTTTTCCACTTTGCATATTTATGACTTAACCGCAGAACAAAGATCCTACAGGTACCAGCCATCTGTGCACTGATCGGCATGGGCTCACTTACGGATCACTTGTACGGGACCATAAGTGGAAGCTGCATGCTGATCCATGCACCGATGGTGCATAGAGGTCGGTACCCATAGCAGATTTGACCATAGAATGCTGATTCACTTTTTGTTCAATTTTGCTTTACATAATGACCCATACACCGACGGGGACACTGATCCGACGTGTAAAAGTGGGCCCCAGAGGCCAATTCAAAATTTGGAAAAAAAATGGAGCCCAAATAAGCGGGAAATTTGACCCTCTACAATCATCTCTCACTTGCACCACTTCTTTGGGTAGAGAGACGATTGTAGAGGGGTCAAATTTCTCACTTACTCGGGGCCCAATTTTTTGTCTAATTTTGAATTATCCTCTGGGGCCTATCTTTAGACGTAGGATTAGTGTTCCGTCGGTGTATGGGTCATTATGTAGAGCAAAATTGCTTTTTGTTTGTTACCCTCGCTTGCACCGAAGTTGATAGATGCGTTTGAAATGCTGCCAAAGTGAGGGCAGTACCATGCTCAGTAGAGGCAAGAATTGTATTGAATGTATTGCCATGGAAACAGAAAATTTATAGACATGAGGTGAGTTTGTTTTCCACACAATTAACTAGAGTTCGTTTATTGGGGGTTAGGTCGCAAGAAAATAATTTCTAGTGAATTCCTAATTAACAATTATCTACAGTACCCAACAAATTGAAATTACCTCAAAACCAGCGCTTTCCAGTAGTCCTCGCACTGAACTTCGCAAAAACAAAACAAATGTTGGGGTTCACTACCCAATTTGAATTCCTACAGGTCGAGGCTTGGATTGTTCAATTGCCAACTTCTAAGAAGGGGCGTAAGAAATGGATACGTTTATGAAATATTCACGCTCAACTCAAGCTCCAAATTGAGAAGTCTAATGCGAAGTACAAGGCGGATTTTCACGCACACAAAAGGAAGGTTCTATTCAAAGAAGGGGATTTTGTATATGTTACCTTGAGCAAGGAAAGACATCCTCATGGTGCTTCCATGAAGTTGAATGACCGGAAAGTGAGCCCTTGTGAAGTCTTGTGCAAGACCAATGATAATGCATACCAAGTCAAATTACCTTCTCATTTGAGTATCTCTAACACTTTCAATGTGCAACATTTGATGCCCTATTTTCAGGACACTACTATAATTTGAGGACAAGAGTTTCTTTGTAGAAAGGGAGTCATAATGTAGTATGTAATAGGGGTACTATTGTCTTTTATGTTCTTTTGTGGCTTTGAGTTTGTACCTAGCTAGCCATATAGATTGGCCTAGGTTTTCCTTCCTTTGTAGTTTTAATCATTTAAAATATATATATATGATTGAGAGCATTGCTCTTGTATTCCCATTGTGGAAAGTTTCTCTCTTTGGAATATCAACGGAATATTTGATATTTTGGTTGCATCAGTCACGTTTCCCAATATTGCCTTGACTCAACGCGTTTGAGGCGACTTGTGAAAATGGACAAAAGCAAATCCCCTTGAACACGAGTGAATTTGTCTGACTAGACTAAGATCCTGCAATTCTAAATTATATAAGGACATATGTATGGACCTCGGAATATTGATGCCAATAATATGTGCGCGTGTACAACACAAACCTGTTGACAAAATGCTGCAGCCTCAATTGCAGCAACATCAAAGACGAGCTGAGAAGATCTTGATGGCCCTGATCCTGGTCCAAGTATGCTTTTTGCATATGCTACTCACAAAATCTGTCCATTCTTCTCTAGAGTTGTCCCATTTGTTCCATCAAGAGCTTTAGTAGCATCCTCAACCGGGAAAACAAGAAAACGTAGGGAAAATCAATATTGTAGCCTGAATATCTATATGCTTCAGCAAACAACAAAATAAGTTTTATTCACATCAGAGTGGCACCCTCTTCACGTACTTGTAAAATAATTCAAATTATGCAACATAACCAATCTTGATTGCTAAGTTAAGGAGACTCAGACTCGTGTCTATTTATTAACTAGGAGGAATGTGACCTAAGCTGTATGGAGTACGTACGCAAGGACAAAAGAACTTGTTATAGTGATCCAATATGGGTCACAACTCACAAGACCTTTCAGAAACTCAGTTTTTTCGCCCATTTGAAGCCTGCATCGGCTGATGGTAATCGCTAATTCCGTCATAGGTCTTTGGTAGCCACATACTAATTCAACATCAGCAAACTAACAAAAATAAAAATAAATTTGCTCATTTCGGCAATAACTGACTAAAGAACGAAGAATTCATATACCGGGTGAAAATGGACAAAAGCAAATCCCCTTGAAACATAAGTGAATTTGTCTCTAACCAGACGAATATCCTGTAAGATGATGGCTTGATTTGAATGTTTTTCGGAGCTTTAAAGCTTTGATCGAAGAGCTGTTCTGCTTGATGTTGGACTTGAAGAATTCTGAAGGGCTTTGGATGCTTTGATCTTCAGAGCTCTGAAGCTTGGATGCTTGAATGTCTACTTATGAAAGATTGGATGCTTGAATGTCTACTTATGAAAAAGAGCACCTTTATTTATAGGAATGAGGGATAGAGAGTCATGATAAAACTCCACCTCTTTCATATTTATCTCTTTAATTATTCCTTTTATTTAATGCAAAAGAAATAATTATAATTTGAAGAGATATATTAATTTCACCAAGTGGCTTAATTTGACAGGCCGAGCTTGGCAAATTAATAACTGTATCATCTTGACACGCGGCGTCATTTGATTGGGCACTCCACATATCTTTGACTTTTGACCTATATACACTTAGCAACATTTGATTGGCCATTTATTGTGCCTATTTGTTAGGCCCTGCAACACGTGGCAGCTTGTGATAGGCTAGAAATTTTACATGCCTACAGTAGGCCTAAGGGTTAGTACGGTATGCAAGTAGGTCTGCTCCCCATACAATTGGCAAGATTTGTTTACAGGGATTAGGCTATAAGAAAAATAATTTCTTGTGAATCCCCAGTTCTAGAGTGAATGGCCTGCCTTAGACATGACCTGAGAGAAAATTAGTCGAGGTATGTGTAAGTTGGCCCGGACATCTTTGACCGTCGAAAAAAAACCCAGAAGGACAATGATGTGGCAGATGCGGGGCTTTCAAACAAATGAACCATCAACCTACTGCTAGGTTGAGATAAAAATAAAAAAAAGGAGAAATTCCACGAATACCCCCTCATCTATGCTTTTTGGATATGGAGACCTCCTAACGTTTAAAAGCGCCCAAAGACACCCCTCATTCATGACCATTACCCAGCTTGACTCCTTCTGTTATATTGCCATTAAGTATCAAGGAAAAATGTTATAAATTGGATGAAAAATACCCTTATTGTTCCATACATACGCACATAGTTTATTTAAATTAAATTACCATTGTATCCATCTCATCTCTCTCCGCCCTCCATCTAGGCAAAGCCAAGTTCTTTATTTCTCTAATCCCCCAACAATTTAAAAAAATCTTTCGAAACACCTTATAAGCAACCTAATACAGTATTAACATCAATCGCGAATAAATCAAAACAAAAATTTTCAGTTGAGTTTTCACCTCAAAATTAAAGCAGCTCCAACACATGCAAAACGTGCAAATGAATGTTATTTACCAAGGGTTAAAATTAATACAATAATTAATCAAGAAAATAAACCATAGAAACTTAGTCTTAAAATTTTTACAAATTGTGTGCATATTTTTGTTTTTCATTCATCCCATCCCAACATAATTTATGATGAACTTCTTTTAAATAAAAATTTATAATAATTTCTAAAGACAGGAAGTAATTATGAGTCATTTTCATGCCCTAACTTTTGACGTCTAATTTTATCTCCTTTATATGTATTTTTTTAAATTTTTTATTTTGAGTCAAAATAATGTTGTTATTCAATTCGTGTCATCCAAAAGAATTTTGACAAAAGGAGAAAAATGTTTCTTATAGAATTATTTTGTTTTTAAGTTAGGTATGTGTTTTCTAATCTTCTAATTCCTCTCATCCTAACATATACTCCCTCCGTCCGTTTTTAAGTGTGTTACCTGAGAATTCCAATTATTTTTCTCTCACATTAACATTTACAACTTTTACATCTACTTTCCATTACTTACTCTTATCAATATAATAATACCCACAAATTTTTTAAAAAGAAATCCACTTTTAAAGGCACAATAGGAAAAGAACCCACTAACTTTTCAAAACACACATTTATTAAGGGACAACCCAAAATGGAAATATACACACTATAAAAGGGACGGAGGGAGTAATATTAATGAATTTTATTTTGATCAAGAAATACATTATGAGTTTTATCTTCCCAAAATTTTGTAAAAATCATCATTTTTCTTCATTCCGTTACAGACTTAGCCATTTTATTTTATTTTATATAGATGAGGGGTGTGTTTGGACTCTTTTAAATGATAGGGACTAGGGTCCATCTCTGAGATGCATAGATGAGGGTTTCCGTGGAATTTCGCCCAAAACCCCACTCCTTGGTACTCTTTTTGTTGCTTTCTGATATTGGGGTTCTAGGAAATGAAAATAAAGAAAATTTCAAAGACCCTCGTCAATTTCGTTTCATTTCTGCTGCTGAAATTTTTTGAAAGAACCTTTTTCCGTCCGATAAAAATATGGGTACAAAAAATTTTGTTCATAAAATATACAAATTAGTTGGTTCGACCACTCTGGGTGTCATACAGATGATCAGAGCCGTTCATGTTTTTCAAAATAACTTTTATTAGTATCCAATAAAAAAAATGTTTAATCGGATTTCGGTAAATGCTCCATCGGTTTCTCCAGTTTTTTATTCTGAACTAAAACTTGGATAAACCGATCGAGCATTTACCGATATCCAATTAAGTTGATTTTTTTCGGGGTACTACTAAACATTATTTAAAAAAGCATGAACGGCTCCGATCATCCGTGTGAGACCCAAAGTGGTCCAAACCAACTTATTTGTACATTTTTTGTACAAAAATTATGACCGCCTAGTATTGTCCTGATTGGTGCTTCCGGAAAGTGGGTTTTTTTTAGAAATCTTTCAAAAGATGGCTTTTGGAAATTGTTTTTTTTGTTTTTTTTTCCGAACGGCAAAAGGTGGGAAGGGACGACTAGCTTAGCAACCCATTGTTGAGCCATAGCTATTGTCCGAATAGGACATGCTGTCACCACAACACTACCTAGGCGATTAGTTGGCCAAAAGCCCTCCCTACAAATTCACAACAGTCCCAGCAATGGCATGAGAGGGATTCGAACCTGGGAGGTCCATACACAGGGAGGGAAGAGAATCTTATCCCACTCACTTTGGCCAATTATGTAACAACCCGGATTTTTGGAGGAATTTTTTTCTTTTTATTTGATTCAATTGTTTTCTTTTAATATTTTGAAAACCTATTTAAATACTATTTTAGACCCTAGTGTTGTATACTTGTATCTATTTTTGTCCTACTACAAAATCTCCCACACTCATATTTTATCTAGTCAAAATTTGAACCACTCCAATTTTGACCAAATGAACCAATTTTGACTTTCCAATAATTAGAGAGAATGAGAGAGGAAATTACCTAGGAAGCTTCCTAATTTTGCATGTGTTGATATATACATGCATGTGTATATATTTTTGTACAACCAAAATCCTACTACATTTTATCTCACTTTTAGTCAAAATAGGTACCAAGTAGTTACACCAATTTTGACCATCAATTATTGTGGAAGATTGAGAGAAAGATTTGGAGGAAGGTCATGGGAAATTTCCCAATTGCCACATGTGTAAGAATTCCCATGGGATTCTCTCCTAGATTCCCTCCATTAATGGAAAGATTGAGAGGAAGGAGGGAGGAAGCCTCCTTGTTACTTAGTCACCAAGCTTATGTCATATACCAGTACAATTTGTTCCGGAAGCTTACGTAGTCGTGTGTAACCTACACTGCGAAATGTGACTAGGTAAATTCCCCATGCATTATTGAGAGGATCTCATGATGACACCAATTTAATAGCATGACGCGCCTATAGATATCATGACGCGCCTATAGATATCGTAGCCTTTAAGTTGCCTTTATCGCTTCGCAGTACAATTTACACCGGTAAAGCGATTAGTCGCGTAGAAACTGCACTGATAAGTTACGTAGTCTAATTAAAACCCCATGCATTATTAGCATAGCCATGTGCCTAGCTCTATCTCTAAATCAGTAGCCTTTATAGCCCTGCAGTGCAAATTAGTCCGGAAACTAGCCAATCGCGTAAAGATTGCTCTGTGAGACTTCGTAGTCATTTAATTTTCCCTTGCATTATTGGCATAGCATGACGCACCTAAGATTTGATGACACGCCTATAGATATGATACCTTAATAGCCTCATGTCCCTTTGCAGTACAAATTAGTCCGGAAACAAGCTCATCGCGTAGAAATTACACCGGAAAGACCCGCAGTCACTCTTGCATTATTAGGCTAGCCATTATTGACCTAGGGAGAATATATTCCCTCATTTCTCACGCGTCATAAGATAAGATTGCGTCATAAGATCATATTTTAGCCCTTATAGCCTCATGCTTCAATTGCAGTGCAAATTAGTATAGAAAATGTAGTTAGTCGCGTATTTCTACACTGTGGAAAGTGACTAGATGAATTCCCCTTGAATTATTGTACTTGAGACTATAGAACAATAGCCTTGTGCCTATTTAAACCTATGGATTCTTGCCCCCCCAAATGCCACAAAATCCTAGACTTGATTTCGTCCATTTAATGGAGGAAATTTCTAGAAAATTTCCCATGGGGGAGGGCCAGCCATAACAAAAGGGGAGAGGGGTCTCACTTTTCCTATAAAATAGGACCTCCCTCCTTCATATTTCACACACCAAATCTTCTCTCAACCTTGTAGTGCAAAGTAGTAGCTTTCTTAGTAGTTTTTGGTAGAAAATCTCTCTAGTTCTTCAAAGTTCTTGAGTGTTCTTCATGAAACTCAATGAAACTCAACCTCCACCACCACTCTCCACCCTCCAAAGCCGCCTCTAGATCTTAATTTAGAAGTTCCGGCGAACCTTCCGGCGTTTCTAAGAAAGTTTACTTTCTTTTCGACGCCGTTACTCCTCCCGTCTACCGTTTAGCTTTTTCTGCGTCCGATTAACCTCGGAATTAAGGTAATAATCTTTATCTAAGTTTCTACTAGTTATTTTAGCGCAAACTTTAATTTTAAGTAATGTTATAATGCCCGGCTTAAAAATAAAAGTTAGTAGTTTTACGTTTTCGAAAAGAAAAGAGTTGTGATTCCAAGAATACTTTTTCGAACTTACGCAGTCGTTATAATGCTCGAATGGAAAATGATATTTCAAATTTACACAGTTATAATGTCCGATTGATTTTTGAAAAAATACGGGAACGGTTACTTTTTGAAAAGGCGAAATTATTGGCAAAGGAGAATTTTCTGAAAAAGACTCCGTGGAATATTTTTGGGAAATGAGGAAAATATTTTATGACTAACTTGAGACTGTGGAATGACCCAAGGCTAACACCCTTGAAAGTCTGTCTAGAATGAGGATGAGTGTTATTAACTGGATATTCCGACCCCCTTTGCCTGGGACTTTCCTGGTTATTTTATTGTCGAGAGAAGGTCGCTAAAAGAAAAATGATATTTTGGAAACACGTTTGACGAGGAAGTGTATTATTTTCGAAACACGTTTTACGAGAAAATACTAGATTATGGGGAAACACATTTTACAAGGAAATACTGATTTTTGGAAACACGTTTTATGAGAAAGTGTATTATTTTCGAAACACGTTTTACAAGGAAATATTGAATTATGGTAAAACACGTTTTACGAGGAAACGCTGATTTTTGAAACATGATTTATGAGAAAGTGTATTTTTACGAAAAGAGATTTTGAAACACGTTGCATATTCACGAGCGGACTTTGTATCACGTAGATGCGGTCCATGATACAAAGCAACCAAATCCTCGAGCGGGAAGGTTGGTGAAAGATGGGCCAATAACTTTCAGAGTGATGCGAGATGGTTGAAATGAATGGAATGAATGAGATGATTGTGATAATTAAAAAGATGAAATTTGAAGAAGAATGTCTATGCTGATAATGAGAAACGAGACGAGACATTTAAATACGAGTCATAAAAATGATTTTACACTACTATAATCTTGGTAAAAAAAGGGCAATTCTGTCAAGTAGACACATGTGCATGCCATATCAGAGTCCAATGTTGAAACCTCGATGACAGAGTAACAAAAGGTGCTAAATGATACCAAAAAAATAGATTAAGGGGGCAATGTGTAGGGATTTTTAGATGAAGGGGTAAAGTGAAAAAGTGAAATGCATTCAAATAACCCAGAACTTCCAAAGAAGATCAACATAAGGTTGGTTGTGAAAGAAACGCTTGCTGAGCAACTTGTCCTTCACAATCTTTTTAAATTGATAATTTCCGAATATACAACCTAATTGGCTAATTATCTCTCAAGCCAATGACATGGATATCTCTCAAACCAATGCCATGAACTCTGCAAATATACCAAAGCTTTATCACTCGCGCAAAAACATTATGAGTAAAAACAAGGACAGAAATTATATCAATCGCCCCCCTACAAAATTACAGAATCAGGGCCAAATGCATAAATATGGACATATTCAATTCGTTCACAAAAAAGCATAAAATACAAATACTAATCCAACTGCAATCCAAAGGACATTGTGACTGAGTCACTGAGAGATTGAAGTTTTACGACGGTCATGCTCATACTAAACTCAGGAAGAATATCATTGAACAAGCTAGCAGTATATGTGTATACCTAGTATCATCTCTCGCTTTTCTTTATCTTTACAAACGGCTTTTGCTCTTTTCTCTGTAACAAGGAAGCAGTGGAAAAATTAGAGAGAATTCAGGCACAAAGCGCATCTTTCTCAAAATGACATTCATGTCATGATGTTTCCCTTCACACCAACTCTGATATGAACAGGGCCGGCCCAAGGGTCCGGAGTGCCCTAGGCCTACTTAACAATAATGTGCCTTTCACTCTTAACAATTTAAAAAAAAAAAAATTAAAACCACAGCTTTTATGGCTTATTTGGGTAAATTGACTTGAAGTCTTTGATTCTAACACAACCTTTATCCCTTAGTCTTGTCCCACATCGGATACTTATAGAAGTGAGAAGGCAATTTCCATTATAAAAAATGAGGGCTATAGAGATTATTTGGGCCAGAGAACAATTGGACCTTAAAATTTGGTATATTAGTTCTAAAAAGACTTCTAATCAAGCCCAAACCTAAAAACTATGGGAGTACCCCTAAAATGTTGAATTTCTTGGATGCCCTAGGCCCAGGCCTACTGGGCCTAGGCATTGGGCCGGCCCTGTATGAACCAACTGAAGATCTGGAATGTTGAGATTACCAGATTAGTCACTACTATACTCACGTGATATTTTGGAAGTAAATGTTCCAAGCACAGTAATTAGACAGGAACAGGACTTCGTTCTAGGACTTCTTTCCCCGTGATTCCATCTTTCAGTGTCTTGAAATATATGTCATAGTCTTTCTCAGGGGGAGGGTTTTCAGGATCCACCGTAAAAGGCTCACTAAATGGAACGACACTTTTAACCTGCAAAATATCAGGGGAAAAAAAGGGAACAAAATGAAAGCATGAGTATCAGTTTTCAAGGTAGGGAACGAAAGCAAACGAGTTTCGAACTTCGACGACTTCAAAACAAACCAAAAAATGGGAAGGCGATTTGTCTAATTTCTAAGGCCGTGTGCCATGGTGAACTCGTTCAAATGAACTTGGCGAAATGGAAGTTTAGAAACTAGGGAAACCGTAATGTAACAGAAAGAGCTACACACTTCAATCATCTAGATTGAAAGGTTTCCACACCTTCACTACTAACACGCAGTGCCAGCCCACGGGTAGGCCCCGCAAGCCCCCGGACTTCAGCAACCCCCCACCATGGGGCAACAAAAAAATATTGTACACCCAACAAAAAGAACGAGTTTCTGATTAAACAAAGAAAAATTAAAAAAAATTAGTTTCAGATTAAAAAGAAAACGCTATGAAATTCACCAAATGATACCATAAAGATTTAGCGATGATATAATCACACCGGATAACTTTTCGGACAAAAAGACCCTATGAAGCTTTATTGTTCCCTGGGATTGGCTTTGGGCCTTTCCTGCGCAGCTTAGGTGGAGGGCGAAGAAGGTCCCCTTCCGGGGGGGCCCGAGCCATCAGTGAGATACCACTCTGGAAGAGCTAGAATTCTAACCCCCTCCGCTCATCATCTATATAAGATAAGCAATATCGAGACCAAGGAGAACTCAAAGCTAAAAGCGGAAAGAGAAGCCTAATTTCCTTTTTTCACTAGAGTATGGACCCAAGTTCATCAGAGGACTCATCTTACTTTGAAGTGAAGGCCAAGGCCGGTTCACGGTAATGAATGGTGCTATCGGTCGGTGCAAGCACTCGTTCCCGCAGCCCTTGTTGCAGCTGATAGACTTAAAAGTAAGGGCACGAAAAGCTGTCTTAAACAAAAAACCTTCACGCGGGAAGCTTCGATGGGACAATTGCTCTGAAAGTGCTTTTGCCAGCGTAGATCTATCTATTCTTTTAGTATTTCAAAAGGACGATTCCCCTGTATGAGGAGAATAATGCAAAAAGCAGCAGAAAATACCCTTGATTTTATAAGGTCTTATTGGGAAGATATGGATTGCTTATCGAATTTTGTTAACTATATTGGTTACACTTGCTTCGGTGGAGAGGAGTTTTTCTAAGTTGAAGTTGATAAAAAATTACCTTTGTCGCAAGAGAAATTAAAGTGGATTGGCTATGATCTCAATTGAAAATAGTACTTAGATAAGTTAAAGTACGATAACTAAAATGAAGAATTTGCTTTAAAAAAAAGCAAGGAGAAGTTGTTTTCTTTGAATCAAATTGTGCTAATCATAAAGCATTATAACCGGGGGTTACATTTTGATTTGAATTTTTTTTTTAAATGTAATTCAAGCTAAAAGCACAACGTAACGTTGATTTTGTTTTTTTTTTTTTATAACTTTTTCTTATGACTTAATAATAAGTGGACAAGACAACCAAGTTTGGGTGGGGCTTGAGCAACCCAACATCAGGGCCGGCACTACAAACACGTTTTCCTAGGTTTTAGATTTGAGTCTCATGCTATTTTACCAGAAAATGCATAATACACCGTTGCAAATTAATAACCATTTGGAACAATTGTTTCGAAGTGTTGTACACCAGCGTTCCAGTACGATGAATTCAACAATCCAAATGAAGTGAACTGTGCTAATCATAAAGCATTATAACCGGGGTTACATTTTGATTTTAATTTTTTTTAATGTAAATCAACCTAAAAGCACAACGTAACCTTGATTTTTTTTTTCTTTATTATTTATTTTTTTTGACTTAATAGTAAGTGGACAAGACAACCAAGCTTGGGGGGGTGGGGCTTGGGCAACCTAACATTAGGGCCGGCGCTACTAACACGTTTTCTAGGTTTTAGATTTGAGTCTCGCGCTATTTTACCAGAAAATGCATAATACACTGTTGCAAATAACAATTTGGAAATATTGTTCCGAAGTGTTGTACACCAGCGTTCCAATACGATGAATTCAACAGTCGAAAGAATCCCAAAATTTCTCCAATAAAAACTAGAGATATTGGCGGTTTAGACAAAATGTTAGAAAAGTTGGTCATAATGCTTTTAGAAATATGCTTTTGAATAATTAGACAAACAATACTTTATTCATTACATCTTAGAAAAGTGGCCCTTATTGGGACACCTGATAAAGCTTAACGAGCTTCCCCGATTAGGACGTACTCCTATCCCGTCTAGATCTCCTGTATCATCGATAAGCAACTTATAGAATATTCCTTACACCGATCGGACTTACTCTGCTAATGAGACGGTCCATCCCAACTGGGTCAGTCCGTCCAAGTCACGCTCATCCTAGCACAATCCACTAGTTTGACCCACTCGATTTAGGGCCTAAAATCTGGTCCATTTGAGTGAGTCACCTAATTGTATAATAAGGTCCAATCCCTTTCAATTTATTTGATGTGGCCTATGGAACTCAAAATTTCACACTTGGTCCCAACAATCTCCCCCTCATGTGTGAACCATACATAGGGCCTACCTGCCCCCACGATTTTATCCATTTCACTCACCCTTGTTTCTTGATCTATTACATTCTCCAACACCGTGTCTGAACCATCCAACACCGTGCCGGCCACCCGCTACGTGCACCCAAATTTTCCTGCTCTAGCTGGAGTCCATTGTAGATTTTCCTGCTCCTTCGAGAGTCTCTGTGCTAGCCTACAACTACCGATGCGTCCGGGAGAGTCAGCCCACAGATCGTCAGCCATTGGCTCTGATAGCACTTGTCGGAATCTGATTCACCTACGGTTCTTCCCATGTGTACACAAGCCCAATCTGTATCCCTGGAGTCCACACTATATTACCTAGACCCACTATACATTGAATTACCCATATACACTTAAATAGCTAAATCTTGTAAGTGGTGAGCCACCCAATTGTATATTAAGGTTCAACCCTTTTTCTATTTGTCCAACGTGGGACTCAATATTTCACATATGTTCCCAACATCCGGGGTACTCCACAGGGGCAGTGGATTTGCATTTCAGCATTGGATTACAAATCACTCTCTTCGTGTATGATCTCTCTCTAATTTTTTATACACAGTTACAAAGCCAGAAGGCTCTCTTTCTAGGCCAAGCTGACCCATCTGTTCAAAGCACATGCTAGACATGGTCTTTACTTCAAATTGTTGAGGGTCATTTTCCAAGTGGTTGGGAGTCTGCCGAAGGAGACTTGGAGGCTGCTTTTCCCCTACAAGTGGCTAACAAGAAATGCTGAAGTGAGAGAAAATGAGTGGATGAGACCCACCTGTTGACACTGGAGTTTGCCCCACCTCTATTTCTTCAAATCAAATCGATGACGTCGACGTCCCCGAGGGAGAGACGCCAGACCATCAAAAATCAGAAATAACTTTACCGTGCAGAACACGCGATTCCCGGTAAAAGGTAAAAATGGCACTGTAAAACTACCGAAGCCACGAAACTCAATTTCCAATATCAGTTTATATCTAACATCTGCATGTGCATAGCGTGCATAGCTTGGATGATAAGCATGCCATTTGAGGAGGCTCTAGCCCTCCCTTCTATACATCTGACAGAAATCAACTCCCGAAAGCTCGTTTCTGAGCCTACCAGCCAACTATATCATCAGGACATCCAATCGAGCATCAGACCATTGGATGTACCCATCTCAACATTACAGAGTGACTGGTTTAAGCCGCATCAAAATCGGACGACGATTGACCGTTGAACCATCACTCCCCCTGTGCCCTTACCCGGTAAAAACCGACGAACAGAGCCAGAAGATCCAGGTTTTATCTGTATAACTTCAAATCTCACCAAACTTCATATTTAAGCTTAACGCGATGAAAGTAAGTCTCACGTGAAGTATCGGGCGATTCCAAGCCCGTTTGATATTTTCGGGGACACCGCGCTTCCCGAGACGGCCGATTTCATGATCATGGACATCGAGACCCAATTTTCAAGATCAACACCGTTGATAATTCATTTCTAACCTTACTGAAGTTCCCTGTAAAATTTCAGGTCAATCGGACTTCGTTTGGCCATCCGATCGCTTACAGCGCTCCAATTCAACCGAAAGTCGGGCGATCACATTTCTCTATCCTCGGAGCTAATTTGAAAAAAATGGACATCGCCATGACGCTTAGGACACCTCAAAATCCTAAGGGATACCTCCCTGGACGTCGTTGGATCAAAGAACTAAATGCGAGTACGGACCAGTCGGCCTATGTTGCACGGATCCCCTAAAAAGGGTGAAGGATCCGCACGGACACTGGTCGGATCTGGCTGGTAAAAATCGGATACGGCAGCCATGAAAGCACGAGAGGAGGAGGAGAAGAAGAAGAAGAAGAGGAGGAGGAGGAGGAGGAGAAGGAAGAACTTGGTTTCATCGCTGTTTGAAAGCTGACGGTCGTCGCTGCGTGGAGAAGAAGATCGTCGCTGCCTCACGATGTTGCTGTGTGAAGAAGACGCAGCCTGATGAAGACGACGTTGCTGCTATGTGGGCTTTATGGTTCTTTTCATTTAATTCAGTTGTAAAATTGGGCTTAAATTTGTAATGGGCTCGGTTATTCTTTTGCACTATAATGGGCTTACTGGGCTAAAGGTCAGTGGGCTATTTTATATGGCTAGATGGTTGAATGGGCCAAACAATATTGGGTTTGCACAACAAATATAAGTGGATTCTATAATTTCTTATGGGCTTTTATTATCCAAACAAAAGTTACAATGCATTTTTAATACATAAAATATCGATATGTATAATAGTACAATTAAAAAATATTAAAAGAATATTATTTGACGTATCCCCGCACCATTATCCAAATTTGGATCCATATCCACGTATCCTATATTTTTCAATTTTACGTGTCGGACACCTAGATTCACACCCGCACCCGAGTCCGAGCAACATAGGCCGGGGCTGCACCGCGCAGTATTTGAATCGGACACCTAGATTCAAGGCAGCCTATGGCTGCCTGCCACGTGGCCTAGGCGCCCAAAGAATGGGTGGCACCCTCCCATATATATATCAGAAGCCATTTTCAAGTTCAGGGCACCTCTTCCACCCCTCTGAGTCCCGCGTTGCGTTGAGTTCTCGGTCATATTAGACCAGTTAGTGAGCGGTATTGAGTTCTCGGTCACAATAGACCAATTGTGAGGGAGCGATAGGCGGTAGCTCTGCCGGGTTTCTTAGAAAAGGAACCTCGATAGCCAGAGTTGCGCCTGATTCAGATACTGCGCGGAAGCTCTGCCGATTTTTCTCTGAGAAGAACTACCGGTGGTTAGGGCTACGAGGAAGCGCTGCCGAATTTTCGGTAGAATCTTTCACGGTCATATTAGACAAGTCTACATCAACCAGCACTGCCGTTACTCTATCCCAGTCCCGACTCCAGATCTTCCTGTCCTGTCGTTACGCTGCCCGATTTCCGGCTCAAAATCAACCAGTTTTTGCCAGAGGCTATAGCCGATTTTCCGGGCGAGTTTATACGTCCGATTCTCTACCCAGGGTTCGAACCGGGAGTCTGTAAGTGAATTTAAATACCAACCGTTGTTTACTTGCTTTCAGCATGTAGTATTCATACATAGAACTGTACTGGCCCGGCAATTGCTCGGGCTAGCCCCACGTCCAAACCGGACGAATTTATACTGCATATTCATACTCATTCAGTCTAAATATCCATGAAATATATCTAAGAATAAACATACGCTGTCGTTGTGCACCGCGTCAGTCTCGTTAGGGTTTTGCGGCGAGGAATACCAAAAGACTGTCATAATAGCGTACGCGCCAAAGGGGTTTGGTACTTCAAACGGGTTCATTACGAGGCTCTACAATCACCTCTGGGTCTTTTCTGTATCTTCTGAGATCGCTATAACCTTGACTCGACTAGCTGTCCGGGCAGTCGTACAAAACAACTAAAAACAAAGCATCGGGATTAAATCCCGGGAAAAATTCATATTATCACAGCTATTCATGTGTCCCTACCGCAAACCTGTCGTAGAGCACCCAGTTATGCTGTCCGCGTGCTCCGAGAAGTCCAACCATTTTTATCATTCATATCATTTACACTGTATTTTGTGTGCATTTTCAGATAATGTCCATGCTGCCTAGGGGTTGTAGGGTCCGTCTTGACTTTGTTCCGGATCCGCAATCAGCTTCTCCCCAAAATTACCAAAATACCCTTGAGTCTATCCTAGGGTCACCTCCGTGTCAAAATTACCAAAATACCCATGTATCAATACCAGGGTTAGCTCCACCACCAAATTACCAAAATGCCCTTCCACTATACCCAGAGTCAGTCCAGCCTACGGATTTGACCCGGGAACCACCCGGGGCCCACAGACAGTCATCCGGACCCCCGAAATCAATTTTTACCAAAATACCCCTCGAACCTCGAAAACCTATTTTCGATATGTAAACCCTACCGAGGACGACCCGGGACCCGCCCGAGACCAATTTTCGGCTCCGGGCGGCCAAATTCAACTCTTTACTACAAAGTCAACGAAGTCAATTGTACTCAGTTTTACCATCTAAAACTGTACCGGATATTTACTGCGGACCACCGGGCGCCTTCTTCCGGCTCCGGTCATGTATTTTCAATTTTTCACTATAAAAACTATCATA
The DNA here is from genome assembly GCA_036023075.1 of Gaultheria prostrata. NCBI lineage: Eukaryota > Viridiplantae > Streptophyta > Magnoliopsida > Ericales > Ericaceae > Gaultheria > Gaultheria prostrata. Next base: position 21,531 of record JAXBDA010001655.1, read on the forward strand.
TCTTTTATAACCGTTTTAATCTTCAAAACTGTATCGGATATATCCCGGGGCCCACCGGCAGCCATTTCCGGCTCCGGACGGGAATTTTACAACTTTTTACACGGACTTGCAAACTGCATTCCGAACCTATTTTCGGTCATGTAGCCACCTAAATAATATTCTGGGACCCCCGTTGACTGTCGGTACCTCCGGACGCCCATTTTTCAATACTCTCCCCACAGAGTCGTGTAGTCATTTCTGACTCGTCTCCAGTCTCTGAAATCTTCCTGAGATGTCCCGGAGTTTCCACGCTATATACATCCCAGTTTTGTCACCGCCGGAGTCTGATGAGATCCTCCGAGTACGGTAGAAACGCCTCTACATCCCGCTGGTGCTAATCCCCAGTGATCACTAATTTCTCTAGAGCTTAAGCTTTTTGTCTGAACTACGCGTGACCTGATTTTTCCTGAGGCCGGAGAATACATGGGTAGCCGGATGACGGCTCGGTCCCGAATAAAACCTTTTTACCTTCTTGAACTACATGATGACCTAATTCTCCTAAGACCGGAGATACGTAGGCAGCCCTGAGACCGGGCTCGGTCCAAATCCTATTTTTATACTTATTCCCCCTTCTTTTGTAAAAGTCTCGTGCAGTGTAATACAATTCATTTTCAGACAGACCATTTATTTTCATTATATGTATGTATGTTGTCACAAATTTTCATTTACTCATGTTGAAGAAATCTGTTCCGAGTGCCGAAAGGGTGGGGTAGGGTGCTCTGACTTCCCTACACGTAACGGTGAATTACCAAACCTTTTCTTTTTTGACATCGCAGACCAAACAAAAAACCGAGTCATTTCTATCAAACAAAACCGGATCTCCAGACCCGAGGCATTTCTACAAACAACCTTTTTCGATGGTGACTTGACACACCGAGAATTATGTGAAGTGGCGACTCTAAGTTATTTTGATAAATAACAAACATGGCTTAGTCACAGCCTATAAAGCACCGACACGGCTCCTAGCCGCCGCACTGCCGTATGGGACACGGGGACACGGCGGGGATACGTACGGGACACGCGATGTGGCGTGTCCCCTTTTTTTTGGAATTTTTCAAGGGGGACACCGATGGAGACACGGCCATGGTCGAAGAAGAAGAAGAAGAAGAAAGAAGAAAGAACCTGCTTTACAGATTCAGTACAGATCGAAGAAGACAAAAAACCTGCTTTATGAGACCTTTCGATCGACGAAGACGACGAAGCAGTAAGATCCAATCGACGACGATGATGTAGAGAGGTGTCGCCGCCGAGAGCTGCTTAGGGTTCCTTCTATCCAGTCGGTCTGCTGCTCCTGCTGTTGCTAGGGTAAAACGAAGGAGGAGTATATATATATGTGGTGTTTAATTACATGCAAAACCAAATATTCTGAGTTATAACACATTCACCCCTAAAAATTAAAAACTCTTACAAATGTACCCTTATTTTTACATTCTGCAACAAAAAAAAAGTGTATATATATATATATATATTATTTTAATATTATTATTTTTTCCACGTGGCATGTTCCCTGCCGTGTTTGTATCCCCATTTTTTTAGAATTCCCGTGTCCCCGTGTCCGTGTCCGTGTCCGTATCAGTGTCCGTGCATCATAGGTCACAGCTGTAAAACCCGTGCTTTTACAAAACCACGTCGCTTTGAATATCACTTGGATCAATCGGCCATCGACACACATCTTGTGGGCCGTCGAAATCCCGGGCGTGACACCACCCATCTACCGGTCGACAATCTCCACCTTGGTGAGAATCCTCGAATCAACGTGCTCCCCCTTACGCGCATACTGCCTGAGAGATGTTGATCAAGTCCAAGAAGTGTTCAGTGTTGGAACTTGATTCCTTGCAAAAACTTCGGTAAGCATGTTTGCGGAATTATCTGCGATTAGACTCATCAAGAGCAATATATCCCCTTCATCCACAAATTTCCTGACAAAATGAAACTGGATGTTGATATGCTTAGTGCGGGAATGGTGAACCTAGTTTGCCAAAAAGATGGCGCTTTAACCATCCAAAAGACTTCAACATGCTCTTGCACAATCCCCAACTCCTCTATCAAACTCTCAAACCATTCAACTCCCAAATAGCTTCCTTGAAATCCTTTGTCGCTACCATATACTCTGTCTCTGTAGTAGACAAAGCCGTTGTTGACTGTAACGTTGACCTCCAACTGATTGGCCCTCTAGCAAGTGTATACCTGTAGTAGATTGTTGCTTATCTAGCTCAGCAATATAACCAAAATCCACGTATCCAACGAAATACTAACAGAGTTTCCTGTTTCCCCTGAACTTCAGACCAACATCCAAAGTACCCTAAAGATGCTGTAGAATCCATCTCACTTCATGCCAATGCCCCCTTCCCAAGGTTATGCTTGTAACCACAGTACTCTGATAGACTGATACCATGTTAAGTTACCAACTCTTCCAAATGCTTAAGCTTTTAGGAAATGGGCCCAACAATGTATATCAAGCTATCTAAGATTCCGACCGAAGATGACCTTGCACACATGCTTACCAAAGTGGTTACAAGAATCAAGTTCCAACACTGCTTGGACTTGATCAACATCTCTCAGGAAGTACGCCTAAGGACGCAGTGGGGCAGCATTGATCCGAGTTGTTGACTGGTAGATGGGAGGCTCCCATCTATCGTTTGGAGGAAGTCTCCTTCAGTAGACTACTAGCCACTTGGAAAATAACCCTGAACCGTTTGAAGTAAAAGCCATGCCTGACATGGCTTTGGACAAAAAGGTTATTTGTCCCACATCGGTTAATTATCACCTCGAAAACTAGTATATGAACTTGGACGGCCTCTCCACTCATTGTCAATTGGTTTTGAGTTGGATGTTTTAACATGGTATCAGAGCTAGGTATTTGGAGGCTTTTCCCTTTTGTTTGTGCCATAGTTGCACTTCGTTTCGTTATAATCCGTATGTTCTAGATCCTTTTTTGACCTCTCCACGTGCGAGTCGGGAGTCGCACGTGCGGGGCAGCGTTGGGATTTGTCCCACATCGGTTAATTATCACCTCGAAAACTAGTATATGAACTTGGACGGCCTCTCCACTCATTGCCAATTAGTTTTAAGTTGGATGTTTTAACATGCCTATAATAAAGAGAGCCTTATGGCTTTGTAATTGTCTATCAAAAATTAGAGAGAGATCATACATTAAGAGGAGAGTGAGACAGAGGAGAGAGAGAGAGTAGCACAGAGTAGCGCATGGAGGGTCCTCCTTAGGGAGGGAGCCGAGCTCCTTCGGCGAGGCTCTAACAGGAGAGTGGAGAGAGGGATACACTGAGACGATGAGTGATTGGTACTCCCATTTAATATCTTTGTATTTCCCATATAGTGAAACACTCCTCTCCTCCCGTGGATGTACCGGGGAACCATGTAAATTCCATGGATCTTTGTGATTGGGTGTGTGAGTTTATGGGCAAACTTGGGGCACAACACATTTTGCAAGAGTAAAAAAGTGTCCATTTCTTATTCAAGTGTTAGATTTCCGAAAATCTGGAGAGTATTAGTATCCTATTTCAGGAAAACAAGACCATTGAGCTCAGAATTCTCACTGACTATACGAAAGAAATCATGTCAAGATGATAGTTGTGCTCTGGTATCAGTTTCTAAACAACAAATGGACTAATAATTCAATTATGTACTTAAGCTGGTAAAAGAAAACATGGAGATAGAAAAACTTCTGGAATCTCAAACTTACGCTGCCCATTGTCCAGCAATATAAAACATGTCATGTAGAGAACAGGTAGATGCTACTGACATTGATACCACATCTCAAGCAGAATTGCAAACAAGAAATGAAGATGCTTGATACCATAGACCACAGGGGGAATAGCTCTAGGTTCTTCTACAAGGCTCTAGGTTCTTCTCCAAGAAAAAAACTCTCAGGGGAGGTTACAGACTAGTCTACTGTATTGACTATTTATACACGAGCAACAGAGCTAAATGATGCCATATCTTATGCAAAATTGCAAACAACTGAATCAACCTTATTAATGTCATAGGTTATTCCTCTAATTATCTCAGCAGATGTAAAGAAAGTAATATGCAGAAAATTATGAAAATCATGTAACGTTCACCAATGCGCTGCATGTAAACCACAGCCGGAGTTTGAAATTGGAAAATAGAAATAAACAGATACAAAAGTAGCAGATTAGATAAGGACCTCATGCAAATAGAAGGAGCAAGGTGTATAAGCATAACCTCAAAGGTCTTGTCACACGCATAAGGGCTTTCTAGAGCAGCGACACATATTCGAGCAACTTCTTCCCTTGATATTTTTCCCTTGAAGTTTCAGACATAAACATTTTCTTGTGAGAAGACAATGTCATAAAAGCACGGGAAAATGTCAACTTTTCATTAAACTCTTTTTTGGCTGCATAAACTTATAAGTCAGCTTCAGCAACATATTGCCAATAAAAGTGTAGAAAACCAGAAACAGAATTCCATTTTGATGGTAATACCGTTATGTTGTCTCCTTGGTCAAAAATGAGATCAGCTCCTGCAGGCTCCTCAGTTAATGCACAAGGCCTAACAACTGTGTATGGAATTCCACTTTCCCGTATCAAATCTTCACCCTGCAAAAAGGACAAAAAGGACCAGGATGAATGAAAATAACTTATGAGCAAACACACAAAATAATCCCTTTCTAGCTTGTTTACCAAACGGAAAGAGTAACATGGTACAAATTGAAGGTTCTACGTGGAAAAAGGAACTCCGTTGACATGGTCAATGAATAATAACGTGATCTAGTAGACACGCAGCGGTCAATCATACGACTTGGATATATTGCTAAGTTGAATTACAATTCACTGTTTACAGATGAAAGACAGAACAGAGATGCTAATGCTGTGAAAGTACATCCATGTATAATCTATTGATGTGTGTCCACTAGTATGGCGAACATGCTGGTTTGAGGCATCTTATTTTTTATTCAGCATTAAAAAAGTAGGCATATTTGGTCAAAGAAGAGAATCCACGTCCCTGTTAGTTTATCAAAGGATTCTTTCAAGAGGTCTGATTAGAACATGAGCTACAAGGCCCTCAAATCAGATAAGGCCTATATCTGCTGACAACAACAGGAGTCAGGGACAAAAGAAGTAAAAAACAGATTAATGTTCGAATTTTTTTCTCATGTCTGCAATGGTATTTGAAGATTATACCCAATGATACATCTTTCCAAGCATTGATCATCACTTCCAAGAAGAGTTCAGAAGAAATTTATCCAATAGCATAGATGGTACATGGGATTGATGCTACAGTTTACTACAACGTCAACAGAAAGCTCCTACCCTCGTCACAATGAAAGTAATTTTCTTCTCTGGATTACGATAGCATTACAAATTAACAGTACTTAGTAAGAGAATGGTAATATCCTTACCATTAACATTACAAATTAGCATTACAAATTAAGGTCCAGAGAAGAGAAAAAAAAAAAAAAAAAGGAGAATGGTAATATCCTACACTTGCAAGCGAAATGAAACTTGCATATCTAAACCACATAAATTTGTGTAACAATAAAGTGTACACACAGAGCTAGTATGAAACCTTCAACTTGAAAGTGAGAATAAATCCCAGTTCCTTGTTCAAGCGGACAGCAGGGGGCTGTTTACTAAAATCGAGTCCAGGTCTCTCAGTTCGAGTCACTCCGGCAGAGCCCACATGAACAAACCTACAGCAAGCAACCACAAAAATTAGCTCAAAGCAATACAGCAAAATCAATATATTGCAAAAAAAGTGAAGAAAAAAACGCAAAAGAAGCAATGAACCTTGGAGTGATAGGATCCTTAATATATGACCGAATGCTTGATACGGGAAGCTGAAATGGACCTTCCACGAACGTTGGATTAAGCTTCCCATCATATTCAAACTTACTAAACATGAGCTGGAAAAATTATGCATCCGTCAGTAACACTAGGAAATGGCAGAAACATATGAAGAAAAAAGAAAAATAGAAAAGATTCTGCAATTCGGAAGCATGCCTGCAACGACATAATATTGCTCGGGTCAAAGGGTGGAGCATCTGATACGGTTCGTGCTCGAAATATGGGCCTCAAAGAAGAAAAAGGTAAGCGCACCTGGAAGAAAAAAAATCACTGATTCAGAAGCCAGATTATGATATGCGGCCCGACGGTTATGTACTCGATGCAACTTACAGACTGCCACTGGCCTTCTACAGTGTCAAAGCTCAATGTATATCCTACAGTATCCCAATCATTGCTCGTGCGAACAATAAGTTTATATCGCCGGCCATCACCTTTAAGGCGTAGTTCCAAACCATCATATGCTGAAAGATCTTCAGGTACTGAGAAATTCTGAAAACAAGTGCCACTCGATTAACTTTGCACAGATCAAAACTTACCTTCTAGCAAGAAACCAAAACGGAAAGATTTTTGTCGTTGTACACTAAACTAAACTAAAGAGGTTAAAACTGGGAACCATTTATCATCCTCTCTTGAAAGCACATTGTTTTACATTTTTCAGTTCTGTAACATATACTGACCCAAAATATTATACGGCACATAAGTACAAGGTGCAAGATCTATCCATGGTGCCTTCTAGGTAAACAATTTGTTACGAGTCAGAATTACTATTAGCTGCCTGCATACACAAACATAGTTGAGAACAGTACTTCAATTTTAAAGGGACGAATCTGCTCCATCTTCAGGGTAGGACAAGGGTCTCCAAAGTCCAACCTGAAGCTGTAATCAATAACCTCATAATCCCTTATCGAGAATCCCAAAGCCATGACTTATCAACTAAGAAGCACGGATACGGACACCGGACACAGACACGACAAGACAAGACACGGATACGCGGACACGTGATTTTTCCAAAAACTAAGACACGACAAGACATGGGGCGGTTCCAAATACACAACCATGGAATGAACTGTTGATTAGGGTAGATCCCAATACAGCTTTGACCAAAGAACCAGAGATAAAAATAAATATTAAAAAAAAGCGAGGATGAAGAAGAACAACAGCACCGAATCACCTACCCTTGTTCTTATACTAGTAAAACCACCATTGTTTGTAGTGGAAACAACACCTGGAGGTGAGACAAGAGAAATAAAAAATCAATAAAGTGAAGATGAAACAACATATTCTACTGGAAATGTGTACAGTACCAATAGAATACAAAGGACAGGTACATGAAGGTAAAAAGACTTGGCGGGGAAGAACCTTTAAAAAGCCCAGTTGGTCCACCATTTTCACCACCAGTTGGATCTACTTGAAAAGAACTTTCACTAACTCCTCCCATCACAACGTCATCTAGAGCACCCCAAGCAAGTTCTTTAGATGAATTACCTGAAGGGAAATTGCAACATAAGTGTAGCCATGTAGGAGGATGAGCCTTACTGAGACCATACTTATGCAAGTCAAATGATTTTCAGACAAATACAATAATAAGTATTATTTCAAAGAAACAGAAAAGAAACAAAAGAGAATCACATCACGCCAAAAATTATGCATATTAAGAACTTGCAAATTGCTACAAATACCATATGGCTTACAAGCATGTCTAACCTATTAGGGGTCACAAGGCTATTAGTGTACATTAGTCACCAATTATTGAGTTAAGCTACGCCAAACCTTATCAACCCGCAAACGTTTCCAGGCTTCTTGTAATTCAGCTTGGTTTCAAGAGTCCCAGCAGGGTAGGAGTTTTCTGTCCTTTTAAATAACTCTTCCTATATGATTTTTTTTCATTTAACTTCACCTTGTATGTCTCACTAGCCTGACAAAATGTATTATGTAGCAGATATCAATGCATTCCTGTTGACACTAACTAGAGAGATAGAGAGGTGTACCTTCATATCCATAGATCAGTTTTCCACATCGAAGTCCAACGCTCCCTTTTACAGCATTAATCAAATTTTTCATTCCAATATACTCCACCATTTCAGGTGAATCGCCTTTTATCTGCTTTTACCAATACAAAGAGAAGGAAGGTATAGTTAATCACGAACCATGATTTAACCCAGACACCATGAGCTTTTCAAAATAATCCCACATTGGTAAAGACATCTGAAAGACACATTGGAAAAGGCAATGGGTTCACCACCTCCGGTTCAAAGAACTTGATTCCCTGCATAAAAACAGTAGTTGCAAGTCAGTCCTTGTATTAAACAAAAGAAACCACCACTGAAACAGAATGTTGGTAAAAATTAAACAACATGATGGATAATTGACCCTAATCCAACCTAAACTCAATTACTGTGTAATCAGTTTCCAGAATCTCACTTGGCTGTATTTTGCCCTGTTAGGAGTATCCCCTTCCTTTGGACCAACAATGACTGAAACAGCATTAATAACCTTTGTCACCCCTTTGAAGTACTCAGGGGCTAGAGTGCTCTCCTTGGTAATATCTCCTACAACCTGAAATTTTGTGAGATTACCAACCTACAAGATCAAAATCACAAGGTTTCTACAAAAAGTCAACATAGGGCCACCAAAGAGACTGAATTTAGGAAATTAAGCAGTAATGGGAACATCCCAACTATTAAAGCAACTCAAAGAACTAAGCCTGATTGTACTTCACCAGAATATCATTATGACCACATTGGATCTTTTATAATTCATTCAAATAGTAGTAGAAGCAGCACAGATGACAAATGGAAGTCGTGCACAAAAAGTCTCACAATCGATTTTCTGATCCAGCTTCAAAATATTTTGTACCTGTTTAGATTCCCCTGCCAGTAAATGTTTAACTATGCCTTCCACAATCTCATAGAATAGTCGTATGCTCCAAATATATGCATCATCTCCACACCCCTGGATTCATCCCCAGTTTACATCTAAGGCTTTCACATTTTTTAACAATGTTCTACTGTTAGTATTGATGAACTAAATTATGCCAAGAAAGCTTTCGCTTCAGCAAATTTATTGGCAAACTTATTCAGCAAAGTATCAGCCCAGATAAGCCTCTGCTAATTAAGGGACATATATTAACTATGGTAGATTGATAGATGCAATAGTTATGAGGAGTGATATTGATGCAGTGATAAAGAATACAAATAAAAATAAAAGACAAACCTTCGGAATCCACACCTCAGGAACCCTAGAAATCCACAACAGGGGAATGTAATGGCATCCACTCCAAAACTCAAAAGAAACTCATTCCATCATAAACTATTTCAAACAATAACCATAGAGTCCCTTAAATAGACTCTTCTAAAAGATAACAATAAAGATGAAGATAAGAATAAGATAGCAGGCGCATCGGCCACAAGACGGCGGTCACTGACAAGCAGAAAGAAGCAATTGATATTCTCCAGAATCACTAGTTCCAAGTTCTCCCAAGTCAATAGGATTTTCTTTCGCAGTGACATTCCTTGAAGCCTTCCTTTCACACTAGGCACACTAAGTACTGTTAAAGCATCCAACTCAAAGACCAATTGGCAATGAGTGGAGAGGCCACTTAGGTTCATATACTAGCTTTGGAGGTTATAATTAACCAATGTGAGACAAACTCTGACACTCCCCCACACGTGCGACCCCTGACCCGCACGTGGAGAGGTAAACAACGGATCCACAACATTGGGATCATAACGAAACATGGTGCACTTATGGCACAAACAACGGGGGCAATAACCAAGAGAGTTTTTGTCCAAAATCCTCCGAAAGCCTAGCTCTGATACCATGTTAAAGCATCCAACCCAAAAGCCAATTGGCAATGAGTGGAGAGGCCGCTCAGGTTCATATACTAGCTTTGGAGGTTATAATTAACCAATGTGAGACAAACTCTAACAAGTACACTAGACAAACTATGGCATTAAAGCTGGGACTTTCCCATCAAACTAACCAAATAATAATAATACTTCATAATGGATAAATAACACTTTCTAATGGATAAATCCTAAAATACCAACCAATGTGATGATAACTAAAGAGATAAACATCCTCCAGGATCAAATATGTATACCCCCTCTTGTTCCTTATCAGATATGGTTACTGTATATGGTAGCACTAAGGGGAGGTTAGACCATACTTGACTTTAGAGGCAGTAGTTCGAAAGGATCTAGGTGTGTTGGATAACACGGAACATGATGCATCGACAGAGCTCAATAGAGAAAAGGGTTTCATAAAGCCATCCCCAATTGACTAGGACTTAAGGCTCGGTAGGTTTTGTTTATGCAATGGTAAGTGCACTAACTCATTTTGCCTGCAAAATCGATGTCATCTTGCACAAGATGACAAATTTTGCAAAGATCTTGCGGACAAAGATACCAAGGAGATGGTGGTTGTTAAAGCATCCAACTCAAAACCAATTGGCAATGAGTGGAGAGGCCGCCCAGGCTCATATACTAGCTTTCGAGGTTATAATTAACCAATGTGGGACAAGCTCTAACACTCCCCCGCACGTGCGACTTCTAACCCGCACGTGGAGAGGTAAACAAACGATTCAATACATACGACAAATATTAACCATCAACGACAAACAAAGGAGAAACCAACCATCAACGACAGAGAGTCTTGTCCAAAAGCCTCCGAAAGCCTAGCTCCAATACCATGTTAAAGCAGCCAACTCAAAACCAATTGGCAATGAGTGGAGAGGCCGCCCAGGCTCATATACTAGCTTTGGAGGTTATAATTAACCAATGTGGAACAAGCTCTAACAGTGGTGAAGCACTAGTCCAGGTGTTTCATGAACAATACATAATTTTCGTCACAAGGATAAAATACTAAACTTGCGGAGCTTCTATAGTAAGCCATCTTTAAGGACTCCAAAAGATACTGACCTCAGCACCCTCGCACATCAATGTCCAAACTGACAAAATATAATCTATTTAGTGCATTGGTTCAGGGTTTTCTACAAAATCAAGTCCTATATGCTAAAGCCACCTACAATCTGTTTTGCAGAATACCAAAAGCAGGTTCTACCAAAAAATTTATCTATTCGTCTCCTTTAGAATGAGAAAACATAGATAATACGAGTACAACAAGAACTACTAAAACAAATGGATAATATATAGGAGAAAAGGTCATTGCATAGCAAAGCCTAGATAAGTAGGAAATACTTAACTATGATGTGCATGAGGAGAAAATACTTACAAGAGCTAGTAAAAGTATGAAAAAGTGTTCAGACAAAAAAAAAGGGAACCCCATAATTTTCTGCCATAACACTTGGCTGGGTGTTTTTAGCTTTAAGTTCAACACGAAGACATTAGCAAAATAGCCTCCTAAGTTTCAGTTATGCAATGATTGGATGACCTTTGACACATTTTGCAATTGACACATAACACCAGTCAAGTGCCACTTGATTGCTTGATCGGGTAACATTAATCTCCCAACATAACATATTTAATCTACAGGATTGCTGCACTACATATAAAATATGGGCCCACAATGGAAGCTGATGGTTGGATTACCATCTTACTTTCCATCATTGTCTCGTGCCAGTTCATGTGGCATTGGAGGATACACGTTCTTACTTCTTAGTCTCACAAATGAATGCATTGCATTTCTGCTTCTAATTTTATGCATGCATTTCATGCAGTCCTGAGTCTGCCGACACCTTTCTTATGAGCAGCAAGTCCTCCAAAGCATCTCCCATACCCATTAAAGTAACTGGACGTTTCTACGACAATCAACACTGAAGACACAGTAAAAAGAACACAAAAGTTTTGGAATCTTTCCGAAAGTCGTTTCATGTTATCTGAGCTACTTACATCTAAATACATATCATCTGATTGTATGACCTGACATCTTCCGTTATTGGATTCCAAGAAAGAAAAAAAATAAAAGATGGAACTAAATAAGGCCGAGGTAAAAATCGTGATCAAATGATCATAAATTCATCAATGGCATTATTAGTTAGCTTACCATATTGACATCTGGACCGAGCATGCTTCTTGCCTTGTCTTTATTTCTGACCTGTCACATATTTTCTATGAGGGAAAACGAATTCATACGAAGGAAACATATCTCACCAACTACAAAGATTAGTAACCTAAAACTAATGATAGCATCCCTCCATTTTATGTCTTCACCATCAAACAATACCTCTAGCACACAAAAAGCTCAGTAAGCCATTAGGAACTTTACCAGCACTCGTACGGGCAACCCCTTATTGCGTAAAATGTTGACTACTCTTCTCCCAACACCACCAGTGGCTCCAGCAACTAGCACAATCCCAGAAGAGTCCATTGCATTAACAGGTTCTCTAGGCGATGGATCGGACAGTTTTTCCATCACATATTGAATGAACTTCAAAAGGAAAAGATTCTGGTTAGACCGGCGTGAAGAGCTTGAATGCTCCATTACTGTAAAAAGCTGAAGAGCACATACCAACCTTAGCAGGAGATGGAGGCCCATTAAAAAAGTACAATGTCTTAAAAAATCTACCAAGATCCCACCCTTGGTTTCCAGCTTGTGCTGAAATAGTCAGCCAATTTGTTTTCAAAGGATGAGAAGAAGAGAATTGCTCGTAAACAAGGTGCTGCAATCTGTCATTATGCCGAAGAAATGGTCTAGAAGGTGAGGAAGATAGCTGCCAAGGATGAAAAGTTTTCCTTGAAAATCTTCTACCAACTGAAGATGCACCCCCCTGCAACATCAGTTGACTCAGTTACAAGAAATAGAAGACCCTAATCTCATAAACGTGTCAAAATGAACAGATAACTTTGCCAACTTTAAGCCATAATGACATAAGTTAAGCAAAAGCGCTTCCAGACACCAGAGGATAAGTACACACGTAGCATTGTTGTTTTCGAAATGTAGCTTGTGCATGGATTACACCTTCATTTGATTTCTCATGTTTAAAGGAGATCCGTAGGTTTTTGTGACATGTTTCCTAATTCAACAATGGTGACAAATCATTTAGTTGTCTTTATTTTGTAATTAGTGTCAAGATGATGAAGAATAAGAAAAACTGAAACCACTTGCCACTTAGGAACCTTAATACATTACTCATTGATCTATCTCTCTTCCTTTAGTTTATGGGTTGTGGAAGAAATTGTTGTGAGTTGGTCTGGATATGTTATATATTTAATGTCATTATCCCGACAGAAGATGTCAAGAGGAAGCCTAAGTCGATAATGAAATGAGGCATGCAGTGAAAACATAGTTGCCTTACACAATCAAGGATGTGGTTAACCAACCAACTACCCTAGTTGGCCACCCCTTTGTAATCCCAACTAGCAGAGGGTCAATCCTCACCAAAAAGCCGAGTTTTGATTATTTCTTCCCATTAGAGGACTGTTTGTTGATTTGAGAATTTCTTCCCAATATGCGGCGATTTCTTGTGTTGAGGTTATGGTGTGGACTTGATATTGGACTTCTGATACAGTTTATTGTCCACTTTGATGTAACTGTCACGATAATTTGGGGCAAAAAAGGAAACAGCTTAAAAAGGAATTAACATAGAGAAGGTCGATCCTGGCTAGTGTAATTTGAAACCAAGGCTAGCTTAAGTGACTAAAAACCTTGAGTTTTGCTTGCGCAATTGGCTTCCAGTATACAATTTTATGCCAAAGCCATATGTATCATCAAAACAAAACCTAATTGGCTGCCAATAATAATGTCTATGTAGTTCTAGTGCAAAAAATTTCAACCACCATAGATGTTACTTGAACCACAATAAGGGATACATATCTTATGATTCGTAATGTCTCCTTCGGAAAACTATAGGTATCCTACCCCATATCCTATTCAATTGAAAAATTCCCATAATACGATGACGTATCTTACGATATATACCTTAGAAGCACAGATACAAAGGTGGCGTGTCCATGTCCGACACTTGTCAGACACCGACACTCCTTGGACACTCTCGGACATGTGTTCGATACTTCTTTTTTCATGTCCATTATTAGAGAATAAAAATCTTAATACGGTCACATGTCTGACACTCTTCCTGCAACGACACATCTTTGGTGTCAATGAACAAGAAATAAATATGTGATAACACTTCTTGGAGACTTGCTAACATTAGATTATCAAATATTTCAAAATCTGACATATCACTATGATCTAAACAATTCAAAATAGCAATACTTGTTATTTATCATATTTAAACTCAAATGTGTTTTGTTAATGATTTCTTGAGGTTCCTACCCGTGCCCATGTCTTATTTTTAGAAGATATATGGAGTTCCATGTCGACCAGGATACTTCATAAGAACCATAACTCATATTATCCTATTTGCTATGTAATTTGGGAAACTATACTTATGGTGATGTATGTGCATAACAAAATATTTTAGTAGATAATTGAATATATCCCCAATGTGTCTTTGTCCAACATTTCAGAGAAATAATGTATCCGTGTGTCCGTGTTGTGTCGTATCCATGTCCCGTGTTCATATCCGTACTTCTCAGATATGTAAGCGTATTCCCATTTAGTATGTATCCTAACCAAATCTAAGTAGTTTGATCTAATTATGGTGACAACCAAACATTTTGAGGAAAACCGAACCTTGATCCATTAGGGGTGGAAAAGAAGAGAGAACCATGCTTCGATCATGTCTTGGTGAATCACAAAAGAGCTCTTCTTTCTCTTCCTTTGATTTATTTTTTGTTTGTTCAAAATGGTATATGAAATTCAGTGATAGTCAGCTATCCTTCTCAAGCGAAGACAATAGCCACCACAGAGGGTAACCCTTCGAGGTTTTGATAGTCAACGTCAACTAGAGATACTGCCAGGCATCTCCCTCCATCTCTATCTCAATGAGGCCTAAATCAAATGTAAACTTCAACCCTCCCAAGTAGGGATGGCAATTTCACCCGAAACCGATGGATACCCGAACCAAACCAACCCTATCTAGGCGGGATTTTTTTTTTTTTTCCTTTCCATGGGGCAGGTTTGGTTTTCAAAACATGATACCCTGCGGGTTTGGATTTGCGTTTGGTCTTAGCATGCATTCGGCCAAACCCAAACCCAAACCGAATCCAAACCGATGCATTAGTATTATATTACTTATAGGATATATAATATTTTTATATACATGTAATTTTAATTTTTCAATTCATAACTTTTAGTAACTTTTCATTTCATCTCCCTCCTTATTCCTCTCAAATCCCTTTAAAATCTCAGGAGTCTCTATAGGAACTTGAAATCATTAATTACTTTGTTATACCCACCACGGCATTATTTATAAAGTCTCACTCTCCCATCCCAAATTGTTAATTTGGCCTTTCTATCACATTAAGAAAAATTTATAATTTAGTTATTTCCTTTGATTATGTTGGAATTTAGATGTTTAATGGTAAAATCCTATGGCATAATGGAATCGGATAAAATCCAAATCCATATGGTTTGGTTATGGTGCACAAAAAATCATACCCGTCGGATATCGGTTTGGATTTGGGTATAGATAAATACTTTGGGTTTGGGTATGGTAACAGCAAAATCCGGACCACCCCGATCCATTGCCATCCCTATCCCCAAGCAGCCAGAGCTTCAATTCTTCCCTTACTAAGCCACTAGAAAGCCTCAACAAGACAGTTTGACAGAACCCACTTGGGAGACTTGGCTATTTGCATAATAAAAACTTCTCTTTTCATATATCCAAATATGCAATAGACTTTTAGTTTGTTATTTGGGTATAACTATTGCTTAATTGTATATTAACTTCCATTAATATATCTTGCAATACGCGATACATAGCTCGATACTATCTGTGCCATACGTATCTCGGTACGACGGTACTATCTATAAAATGAAAAAAATGATACACAATACAACCGATGAACTGACAGGTAAACAGGAAATCCAATGCAATCATTGTGTTTAATTGACAAACAAAGAAAAAAAATGGTTAACATAATTGACAACGAGTTTCAATTTTCAGCCAGCACCGCCGATTACCAGTCCCAAAAAAAAAACAACAGAAATTACTAAATTCTCTTCCGTTAAGCTCCTTAGGCAAACGTAGGAAATGTAAATATTCATGTAAGTCTATATTAATCCATATCCTTACATGTTAACTCAGAAAGTTGGAAACAAGGAGCGTGAATCTAGAATCGGAACATACCTGAGAGTTGAGAAGGGTAGGGGATGCAAAAGACGGTGGCTTGGTGTAACTGTAACAACACCACTCCATTATCTACTGTATTGGTAAGACTACTGAGAAGAGAGATAGAGGGAGAGAGGAAATTGATGGTGTAAGATTTTTAGTTTTAGTATAATCTATATACTTCTAGGGAAAATGTAGACCACACAAGGAAGGAGGGGAAGTGGGGAACAGAGAGAACACTGGCATCAAGCCATCAATCACTCTTCTAGCCACTTCGAAGTAAAAAAAAAATGTTATTCATTTTTACTAAAACAAATCTAGTCACTTTTAGTATAAAAAAAAAATGATATTTTCGAAAGGGTATGACTTATTTTGTATTTAGTAAAAAAAAATGTTATTTTAGACAGCTCATTTTCTCTACTTATATTGATAAAATGATGTTTTTAAGTGAAAACGAGTGATATTTTGTTCTTAATTTAAAGACAAAAAATTTATTGGAAACTCCCATAGTACTCTTTAATAATTTTCAAAATCATATAAAGTAGTATAAAATTTTGTCTCAGTGAGATAAACTCATTTTTCAAACGAAAGATAAAAATGACATGCATGCTAAAAAATGAACCAGATATTTAGGACAAATCGAGTGATATTCTACTATAAAAAATTTATTTCCGTAAAAATTACATTCATCTCACTTGATGTTACGGATAAATACAAAACCTTACTGTTGACATGAAACTACACTGACCTCCTTGTTAGTCTTGTCTGTTGCATGGTGTTAGCGGAAGTGATGATTTTAATCTTTTCCCCCTTAACAACACATGAAGAAAAAGGTAATTTACATTGATCTCCCGTGATGTTTCGAATGAATCCAAAACCTTCCTAGAAAGGCTGAAACTACACTGACCTTCCTGTTTAGGTCCCGTTTTACAAACTCAAAAAGTCAAAAGCTCGTTTATTACGCTTTTTGAGACATTTCATTCCCTCACAATACATCACATAAAAAACTACAAAAAGCCAACGCGTATTACGAGGTTTCACATAAAAAAGTCAAAAACCCAAAATACCCAAACAATCAAGTTAGTGGCACACCCCAGTCTTCTCTGATGGATGGTGTTAACGGAATTTATGGTTTGTCTCTTTTGTCCCTTAGCAGCAATTGTAGAAACTTAAAAGGTCACCTACACTGATCTCCCCTGATGCATGTTGCTAGCAAAATGTCGAGATGAAATTAGGACCGTTAATTGCACAATAGAAGGCTCGGATGCCGCACTATAGGATCCCTGGATCCTTCTTTTTTTTTTTTTTTCTTCCTATAATAGCTAGTAAAGTCTATACGAGACACAACTATGCAAAACAGGAACTCTTAAGTAACTGTCGAGATCATTAGTAAGGGGGATATGAAGCTTCCTATTATGAGCCATAGCAAGGCTTCTATCACGGGATGGCCCTTGAAGCAAGATTATGCTCAAGAGGCACCACGTGTGGCATCCTACCAAGACTCCCTTGTAGGCATGCCAAGCTCCCACAACTCCAAAGCAACCTGCTTAGCACTGTTATTCAAACCACTAACAAGATGCAAGCAACAATTTAGCTAACAAGTAACGACAATGAAGCAATTCAAGGAAGCAAATTTCATTGAGTCATAGAGACACAACGTCGACAACGGGAAATCGAAATAATCGGATTAGGAGATAATCTCAATGCGAGAAAGAGGAAATTAAGAGACCAGGAAGCCACCATTCCTGCCTCCTCATTTGTCAATCGCAGGAGCCGATAGCCATGAAAAATTAATCAAGTCAATTGATGATCGCTATTCAATCGTTCCTCTCCTTGAGCTTTTGATGCTTTCCAAAAGACAAGCTGCGTGAGGAAATATAGAGGAGAAGAAAACATGGTTTTGTTCTAAATTGAAAATTTTAAATTGACTGGTTGTAAGTATAGCAACTCAATAAACGTCGAGCAAAATTGTGAGATGACTATTGCACTTCCCGATTGAAACTAAAAATGCAACAATGGGACTAGCTTTCGTGAGGAGATAATGGAATCGCCAAAGTATGTCTCCAACATTACTAATGCTACAACCACAACTACCCTAGAGCACTGCAACACCATCATCTTTCCACCACCACCACTATAACAACCGCCATCTCTCCACCATCTCTAACATCACACCACACCAATATCACCACATTATCTTCACTGCACCACATGCTGTCACCACCTCTTCTTAACCACCAACACTTCCAACCAAATTCCACTGCTAGAATCATCCTATCTCTTCACCACTCGCCGTTGTCACCACCATTACCACTTCCCATTGCTACAACAACCACCAAATCTATATGCTACAACCACTGAATCTCCACTACCACACAACCACCTGCTATCACCACCACCTCCTTTCTAACATGCAGTCACCACATCACCATCTTTGTTAATACCACCAGCACCTCTCACCGCTACGACCACCTCACCTCTTTACCGCCACTACTTGTTGGGTTTCTCCCATGTGAGGGAGAGGTGCGCGATACAAGGGATTATTCCCCAGGCCTTCCCATGTTCCCGCCACACCGGATAACTCCCGGTATACATATTGTTTGGGTGGAGTAGTGTGTGGTGTGGGTGAGTGTATTGTTGAGAGACAGAGAGAGGGTTGAGAAAGCCGTGAGGCTCCCTCCTTCGGGAGGGAGCGTTCTCCTACTCGGAGAGTCACTCAGTGAGTGGAGGGGTGAAGCTGAACGCACGGGGTACCGGATTGTGAGCCCTAGGGAGCCGGTAGGTGCTCCGGAGAGAGGCTTCTTCATGTATTTTGTATATTGCGTACATATATACGAATACAGAGTTTTTCCTCAAATCTTGTGTGTGAGTTGCGTGTGTGGTGAACCCTAGTCGATCCCAACACTACTATACTACCATTTGCAATCGTCGTTACCAGCACCATTCTTTATCGATTGCCGCCATCCTTCTACCACCATCACCAATACCTTCTCTCTAGTATACCACCACATGCAGCCATGCACTACCTCTCCAACACCACCACGTACACTAGCACCTCACTACCATACCACCACCAGCCACCACGACCATCGGATCTGAGTTTTTCCTGCTTCACGACCATGAACTACAACCGATACTTGATCGCTACGATCGCCTCTAGTGCTCTAGTATAGAAAGTAGTTCAAGAATTTGTGACCGCTACATCTAAATTCTCGTTACCTATGTATCATTCAATGCTCCCGCTACTGTTTTCATTACAGTTTCCAAATTGCTATTTAAAACCTCATTGCGCTCACGCTCACTTCTATGCATGTGCGGGTCCACATACCACTGCGTGAGCGATCCTCACTTGGATGCAAGTGCGCGGTGATTTGTGTGTGGTTCTAAGACTTTTTGTCTAGCTAAACAAATCAAATAACAAAAGGAATGTTTTCGGCTGAGCAACGAATTCTTGATTTCATACGACAAGATGCTGACAACTAGAGGCCTGATGTAGACACCCCAATTTTGACAACTTGTGCATCCCCGATGATGAAAAAGAGCACATGAAACATACCTCGGGACAATCCCTCGATTCGAACGGATCAAAGAGACCAACAGTAAACCCACCTGTACCGTACGGCCCACCCATCCTAAACCGTGCGGCTCAAAAAGCCATTGATACCGTACGGCCCTTACCATTACACCGCACGACACAATATTGATACCGTACGGTACCCTTGTTTTGTCATGGGAATCCTGGAGATACTCTACAGTTCGAATTTTTGTTGCGTCGTACGAAACCACCCTAGGCGTAGCCCGACTTCGCGCCGTAAGCATCTCGCTTAACTTATTAAGACGTCCAACCTCCACGCCTATATAAACTACCCCCGTCGAACGTTTTGGGACAGCTGTAGAATTCCAAGAAAAATTTCATACACAAACTAGCCCAGAAGAACTCTCAGACTACCATTAGTCACCACCCTATACTACTCTGTCAAAATTATTGCCAGTAAGCCAAAAATTCTTACTCTCTAAATCTTTGATCCCAAACCGACGCTATTGTTCGAAATTATCCCAAAGGTATATAAGTTCAATTCCAAATCAACATTTTGTGTTCTTGAGGGGTGTTTTCGCTGGGTTCAGAACAGTTTCATACCCTCTTTTGAACTTAACGAAATTATTATTTTTAGTAACTAAGGCAACAACGAAGCTATTTTTGCCTCCAAAGGCAATACTGTAAGTATAATCAATATACTCTATGGTATTTGTCCAACGTAGAGGTACATTCAAAAATCATTTATGTTATTTTTGTATGATTTTTTGTAAAAATAAGACATCCATTTCGATTCTAACCCAAAAATAATTTTTGGAAATTTCTTTACCAGTGACATCGTGCGGCATCATTAGCTGCACCGCGCGGTGCACATTGACACACCGTACGGCATCGGAGGTAGAATCGGACTTGGTTGCTCTGTTTTGAGTTTCGATGCTCTGTTTTCAGCAAAAACTTACAACTTGGTTTATTGCAGTTGGCCCCCTTTTATATTTCCCATGTTTACGATTATGTCCTTTTTTTATTATTATTATTATTAATTTGTTTATTTAAATGTCAACTTGCATAATTACTTGGGTAATTGTTGTTATTTATTTAAAATATTATTTTTCTGCTTACGTGAATAAAGTTTTTAATAAAAAAATTTCAAAAAAATCCCACAAATATTTAGTAAAGACCGGAAAATTCCGGGCACGCGGGGTGCTTTTCAAACAAAACCTTCCCCGCATGTAACCTGGCTCCCGAACCCAAATCTCTATTTTTCGCAGATCAAACCCTTTTTCAGCGGCACGAGAGTCATTATTTTTCTAAACGGTTCCTCGGGTACCTAACATTTTCCAAAAATTAAACCCCGGGTGGCAACTCTAAATTTTCTTTTTCCCTAAAATTCGCCTCTTTTTCAACACAAAAACCAACGTGGGCCCTGACCGTCCACGAAATGGCGACTCCGCTGGGGATCAATTTTTTTTTAAATTAATCTTTATTTTGAAATTTTACACTTGTAAAACGACCCTTGAAAGCTTGACACAACGTACATGCTTCGCGCTGTCAAAGAAAGGAATGATGTTAGGGTGAAAGCCCGATCAATCCTGACTCGAGCTTTCCCGGTTGTTTGCCTGAGTAAAATTTTAAGGTTTTAATTAATTTGAAAAGCGAGCCAAGCTTGAAAAATGTTTGTGGGATGTTTGAAAAGATTTTATTGTTAAACTTTTGCATTCCAAGTGCATTGTTACTAGCCCCGCCGATGCGTCCTGGTTACCCTACCCAGCTTGCTGGTGTTAGGACATCCCAGGATTCTCGGCAACCCTGAACGATGATGAGTCAGCCTGCCATTATTACCCTTGCCACGTCAGTATTCTGTGCAAAGGGGAGGCAAATATTGGCTCTAGTCTGGGGAACCCCCCTAAACCAAAACCAGCCTTTGCATATAGATAACCGTAGAACCTTCCAACCTACGACAGGACCCACAGGGTAGGATTATGTGATATATCCTGCTAAGTGCTTACTGTTTTCCTATATCTTGTCAGCATGCTGCATGTTTATCGCTTTGTTTTTTTTTTTGCACATACCATGCTACCTGCTTACTGCCTTTTGTATATACTACTCTCATTTTGCATGCATACACAAACTAGATTGGCCCTAGGTTATCACTTCACTCACCTAGAGATTGCCCCAACAATCTCTGGTTATGCTGGATATTTCAAAATCCCATTTTTCAAAAACCACTGCAATCAGGCCTTGCCTTTTTCCCAAAGTGAAATTAGTACTCTTTTTCAGAACAATGGCTAACCAATCAAGCAACAAGAGACTCAAGTCTACCTTCACCACTCTCCACAATGCTCCTACCTGGATTATTGAGGAGCGCAAACCTGAACAGAAAACCTCTGAAGGAGACAAGCTCTACAAGCGGGTTGACCCAGTCACTGAGCCCAAGCCGTCAGAAATGCCGAACCAGTGGGACGACACTGAAAGCAACTCATGCTGGAAGTTCTACATCACACCAGATAGTAGCCCAAGAATGCTCCTAGACAAAATCACTGTTATGTACGAGGAGGATGATGACGACTTCTGTGTCATGCCTCCAGTCAAATACTATGACGAGTGTAGACACCCCAATTTTGATGACTCGTGCATCCCCGATGATGAAAAAGAACACGAAATATACCTTGGACTGGTCCCTTGGGTCAAATGGGTCAAAAGAGCCAAAATCCCAAAATCACCTGAACCGTATGGCTTTCTCCTCAAAACCGTACGGTCCAAAATTTCCTTGATACCGTACGGCTCCCATAGTTGCACCGTGCGGTGCCTTTGTCCCATCACCGTAATTCCCGCGTTCCCAACAGTTCAGAAAAGGTAGCATGGTACGGCAAACTCTACAAGTAGCCCACCTTCTTGCCATGAGAATCTCATTCATGGGGGGAGAGTACGGCAACTCTTTGCCTATAAATATTCTCCTCCATCAAACGGTTGAAGAGCTACAGACTCACCCACGAATCGACTGAAAAAAATCATCTCACTCACTGAAACCAGTTGCCTTATCCAGCCAACTCTCCAAATCGTCATTACCCTTCTCAAAATCACTCAAAAAACCGTACCCGAGGTCTACCAGGTGTTGCAAACCGAAAGTTCATTCCCGCTCCAAAGGTATACTAAGTATTTGATCGATCTCCATGCTTCTGAGGGGAGGTTTTTCGGGTTTAGGGTGGTTCTATACCTCCCCTAAACCTAGCAAAACCAAGTTCTTTCAACAAATTTTGCAGCCCGTGGGTTGCTCTCGTCTCTAGAAGTAATGTCGTGAACATTTTCAATATGTTGTACGACGTTAATTTGGGTAAGAGATACATGACAAGTCTTTCAAAAAAGATTTCTAAATTTTTTCCAAAAATGTAAGTTTTTACAGTAACAAAGCATCCATTTTATCTCCTGGTCAGAAAATAAATTTTGAAAAACGTTTACACAGTGACACCGTGCGGTGTCAGCTTTCAAACCGTGCGGTGCCGTTTGGCATGCCGTACGGCATCAGGGGAGAAATCAAATTTTGATGCTCTGTTTTTGTGATTGAGGCTCTGTTTTCTAAACAACTTACAGTCGGGTTTATTACAGTAACCCCCTTTAACTTTTAATTCTTGCAATATCATCATTGTTCATTATTGTTTCATGTTAATTTGTTCCATAAGTGATTTATTATCGTTATTTGTTTCTTTAATATGTCATTCTTCTTCTATTTTATTTATTTGTAAACTGTTGATGTGAAATAAACTTTTTAATAAAATCTTTTCAGAAAAATCCCACAAAAATTTAGTAGAGACCGGAAAATTCCGGGCACGTCGGGTGCATTTTTCAAAGAAAACCTTCCCCGCTGGTAACCTGACTCCCAAACCCAAAAATCTCTATTTTTCATAGATCAAACCCCTTTTTCAGCGGCACAAGAGTCATTTATTTTTCTAAACGGTTCCTCGGGTACCTAACATTTTCTAAACAATTAAACCCCGGGTGCAACTCTAAAATTTTATTTTTCCACACAAAAACAAACTAGCGCGTGGGCCCCAACCGTCCACAAAATGGCGACTCTGCTGGGGATCGATATCTTTTAAATTAATCTTTATTCTGACATTTTACACTTGTAAAATGACCCTTGAAAGCTTGACACAACGTATATGCTTCGCGCTGTCAAAGAAAGGAATGATGTCAGCGTGAGAGCCCGACCAATCCGGACTGGAACTTTCCCGGTTATTTGCCTGTGTAAAATTTCAAGATTTTGATTAATTTAAAAAGCGAGCCAAGCTTGAAAAATATTTGTGGGACTTTTGAAAAGATTTTATTGTTAAACTTTTGCATTGCACG
Source organism: Gaultheria prostrata (assembly GCA_036023075.1). Lineage (NCBI taxonomy): Eukaryota > Viridiplantae > Streptophyta > Magnoliopsida > Ericales > Ericaceae > Gaultheria > Gaultheria prostrata. Next base: position 45,409 of record JAXBDA010001655.1, read on the forward strand.
TGCATGATTACTAGCCCCGCCGCTGCGTCCTGGTTACCCTACCCAGCTTGCTGGTGTTAGGACATCCCAGGATTCTCGGCAACCTTGGACGATGATGAGTCAGCCTGCTGTTATTACCCTTGCCACGTCAGTATTCTGCGCAAAGGGGAGGCAAATATTGGCTCTAGTCTGGGGAACCCCCTTTAACCAAAACCGGCCTCTGCATATAGATAGCCGTAGAACCTTCCAACCTATGATAGGACCCACAGGGTAGGATTATGTGACATATCCTACTACATGTTTTACTGCTCTTCCATATCCTGTCAGCATGCTGCCCGTTTACCGCTTTTTGCACATACCATGCTACCAGCTTATTGCTTTTGTATATACTGCTCTCATTTTGCATGCATACACAAAATTGATTGGCAGTAGGCTGTCACTTCACTCACCCGGAGATTGCCCCCAACAATCCCTGATTATGTTGAATATTTCAAAATTCTTTTTTTTTTTTCAAAACAAAAAAAAAAACAAAAAAAAATCACTGCAATTAGGCCCTGCCTTTTTCCCAAAAGTAAAATAGCACTTCTTTTGTCAGAATAATGGCCGATCAATCAAGCAATAAGAGACTCAAGTCCACCTTCACTACTCACCACAACGCTCCTACCTGGATTGTGGAAGAATACAAGCCTGAATAGAAAACTCCTGGAGGAGACAAGCTCTACAAGCTGGTCGATCCGACCCCTGAACTCAAGCCATCAGATGTACCAAACCAGTGGGATTCCCACTGTAAGCCACTTAGGCTGGAAGTTTTACATCACACCAGACAGCAGCCCAAGAGTGCTCCCAGACAAAATCACTATTATGTAAGAGGAGGATGGCGACTTCTGTGTCATGCCTCTAGTCAAATACCATGATGAGGAAGGCAAACCTGTGTACTACTTTGCTGACCCAGTCACTAGTCACAAATACTGGGATGTGTGTGACTGTGATGAATGCTATGAAGAATGCCTTCGCAACAACGATGGCATGTCACCAAAGCAGCTTGAAGAACAGTACACCTGGGAGAAGCAGCAGGAGGAAGAGGAAACCAAGACCCGCAAAGGGAAGAAGAAAGTTGGTGAAGCCAGTTCACCATCCAGCCCAGTTACTCCAACTCATCCCATCCCATGAAGATGCAATCTGAACGAGTAAAAGTGTGCCAGTAACCAGATCTTATCAAGCCATCAAGGGCCTTTTTGAAATAAAGCCAGCATCAGTTGCCTAGTCTGAATGTTGTTTGCTCATCAAGTCTGTAGTCTGTTTGTTGGGCGGAGGCCAGGTGGGCCGAGTCTCAGTTGACCCATTGGCGCTTGTGCGCGATAGGGAATAAGGAAATAAAGTTGCGCCCTCACTAACACCTGCGGGTTTTGGTGAGATGGTAAGCGCTTGATCCTAACAAGTGGTATCAGAGCCAAGGTCAAGGGTTCAACTCTCCTGGATAGCATGCTGCTTGCGGCTAGGTGCTGGAGGGGGGATTGTTGGGCGGAGGCTAGGTGGGCCAAGTCCAGCATCTTGCCGAGGCGGAGGCCAGGTGGACCGAGTCTCAGTTGACCCATTGGCGCTTGTGCACGATAGGAAATAAGGAAATAAAGTTGCGCCCTCACTAACACCTGCGGGTTTTGGTGAGATGGTAAGCGCTTGATCCTAACAATAATGCCCAAATTAAAAATATTAAGTAAATGAGAAAATTTAATAGACAAGGCAAATAAATAAATAATTTGCACAACAAAAAATAAAGGAGTTAAGGGAGAGATATATCACACTGAGATGTATAGTGGTTCGGTCTGAGCTTTGTCCACTGCTCAACCTAGTCCACTGGCCTAAGGAGTCGTTGTTTTACTAATCAAACAACCAGTTTTTGGTGCCGATTAAACCTTACAACCTTCACCACTAACTATCCCGAGGAGTTAGCCGAACCGCTAGAGTTTATCCCCAAACTCTAAAACCACTACGTTACCAAAACCAAACCAAGTTTTGTAACCGTAGCAGAACCTCACTGAGAATTATTTAAATTCTCAATACAAAAAGTGAGAAGAAATTATGAAGTAGAAAACTCTCTGAAAAAGTAAATACACAGATTTTTCTCTCAAAGCTCTCAAAATAATAATATGAAAGTGAAGTATGAGAAGTGAATGTTTCTCTTGATATTCCTCTGAAATTGCTTGCTTGCGCTTGATCAATTTTTCGTCTGCTAAAGCTACCCTCATATAGCATGAAAAATATCAACGTTGAAAATATTCCCGTTGAGAAGAGAATCTTGAGTAGCAAAATTATTCTTTCCTCAAAGGTAGAATACAGACGTTGTGTTGAAAAACTACTTGAGCAGCTACAGACCTTCCTTAAATGTGGAATTAGTCCGTTGACCCGTATTGCAGAAAATCTTTGATTTGCAATCTAATGCCTTAACTGCAAAGTTCCCGAAGCAGACATAAATCATAGAAATTGAAACCGCAACTGTCGTTCACTGGGGAAATTAGCATGACTGCCATAGATTACTCGGCATTCAAAAATTAAGAACCACGTGGTCTTATTAGAGCATTTGGTCCAGGAGCTAGAATTTAAAACAATAGTGATACATACACATACTTTCAACCACACACAATCACACACCCTCTCACATGTGGTGGGACCCACACCATGTGGGACCCACAGTGGGCCCCACCACATGTGAGAGGGTGTGTGGTTGTGTGTGGTTGAAAGTGTGTGTATATATCATTATTGAATTTAAAAGGACCAAGTCATAGGCTAATATAAAAACATGTCAACTTTAGAAATTCATTTGCATGTCTGATGGAAATAGAAAATTAAAGAAGGCAGACCATTTCTCATATTTTAGAACTTGAAGCTTGACTTTTATAAGGCAAGAAAATAATCTTGTGTGGGGTCATGATCAATACACAATAAAGTTGGATCTTTTATCACGAATACACAATCAAACAATATGCACATTATAAATTGATAAACCAAATTAATGCAACGCATCGAATGTAGTATACATATTTTGTGTCAATAATAATTAATAAAAAGATTACTCTAAAACATAATCATTAACACATCATCAAAATCACACTTAGTGTAACAATCTCCCCCTTTTTGATGATGGCAATATATGCGCAGATTTGACACAAAATAGATTGCTCCCCATAAGTTAATGCATAAGAATATCAGTATGCATAATATAAATATTAATCAGAAAATGAACATAATCATGTTTCTATCTTATATATTCTTCTCCCCCTTTGACATCATCAAAACAAACATGACATTTTCTAGATAAATCACTGAAAGCGTATTCATGTAAAATCAATATCAAAACAAGTAGAACATATAGACCAACGAAAAATCAGAGAAAGATATAAAAAGAGAATATTAGCGATTAAAAAAAAATTCTCCCCCTTAGTAGATGCATTCTCTAATGACAACGTAAAATTTCATTCTCTTCCCCCTTTAAAAAAAATGATGGCACAAAATATGATTTCGAAAAATAAGAATAAGTTAAAATTTTAAACAAATGCTCCAGTTATGTATATGCTCCCCCTCAATATATGCACCAATGAAAATATATGAGTTTAACGAGCAATCAATAGATCACGACAAGCAAAATTTTAAAATAGTCCGCATAATTCTAAGCAACAATTTTAAATCACATACAGTACAAGTTAAATGTGTGAAATGATATAGACATATCAAGTGCGAAGAAGAGGATGGAGCAAAATTCTCCTTTTTCTCCCTCATGTTAGGGAGTTGAAAACTTTTTCATTGCCCGTCATAGCCTGTACCACTTTCCTGTGGTTGATGTGGGCTTGAGGCATACCTACAATAGCAAGTCAAGATTTGATTTTTGGTACCCAAATCATCTAGGGTCCATGAGGGTTAGCATAATATCTTTGGTTCTTTTGAACCCAAGTCTTGTTGACATAAGTAGATGAATATCGCTTCAAAGGACAAGAAGGTGAAATGTGTCCTAATTTTCCACAATAATGACATGTGAGTTTAGAATGACTAGATGAGGGATTTTTCTGGAAAAGATTCTTGAAATAATTCTTATGCTCGTTTGGGTTATAGCCAATTCCGGTTTTATGAAAAGAGCATCTTTGTTTTCCAAGAAGTCCAAACAATCTTTTCCTTTTGTGAATTTTGAAAGAGACTCAGTCAAATCATTAATTTGATCATGCAATGAATCAACATTAGACTTCTTTCTCAAATCTTCATTTTCTTCTTCCAAAATATTTTTCTCTTGAATCAAATTTCTAATTTGTGCATTTAAAAAATCAACATTAGACATATTTTTCAAATCCTCATTTTCTTCTTCTAAAATATTTTTCTCTTCAATCAAATCATCCAACTCTTTTGAAAGATCTTTTGCAAGGCTTTTAGGACTAATATTTTTAGAACTGACTTTTTGAAAATTATGTTGCAAACTTTTAAAAGCATCTAATAATTCATCAAAAGATAAAGAAGAAGGGTCAAAATATATCTCACTTTCTTCTTTTGCCATGAAGCACAAATTTGTAATTTCTTGTGTCTCCTCATCACTGTCAGAGCTGCTATCACTATTGTCCCAAGCCGCTAACATAGCTTTCCTTTTGTCCTTCTTTGAATATTTTCTTGCTTGGGGACATTCGAATTTTATGTGGCCGGGCTTCTTGCATTCGTAGGAAATGATATGATCCATTTTGCTAATTTCTTCCTTGTTTCCATCTTTCGTTGGAAATCGTTTATCTTTCCGACCATTCTTACTCTTGAGATAATTTTTGAAGTTCTTGATGAGAGTCATATCTCCATCTTCACTTTCATCGCTCGAATCATCATTGCTCTTTGATTTACTCGTAGTTCCTTTTAGAGCAATGCCTTTTCTTTTTTTGTCACCTTCATCATTCATTTTCCGATGCATTTCCTCCGTCATGAGGGATCCCATAAGCATATCCATTGTATAAGTTGAGAAGTCCTTTGACTGCAGAATGATTGATGTTGTGGTGTCCCAATCAATTGGCATAGATCTAAGAACCTTTCTTGTCATCTCAGATTCAGTATAAGACTTACCAAGAGATTTCAAATCGTTAGTAATATTGGTAAATCTAGCAAACATTTCAGATATAGATTCATGCGGTTGCATTTTAAAAAGCTCATAGCTATGAACAAGAATATCTATTTTGGACTCTTTAACTTGACTATTTCCTTCATAGGCTATTTCTAATTTATCCCAAATTTCTTTAGCCGTTTCGCAAGCAGATATTCTATTATATTCGTCAGTACTCAATGCACAATAAAGAAGATTAATAGCTCTAGCATTCTTTTCAATTTTCATTTTTTCGACATCGGTCCATTCATCTTCTAGCTTAGGCACAATACGATCTCCGGACTTCTTAGTAGGGATAGTGGGTCCGTTGGTAATAATTCTCCATAAATCGTAATCAGTAGATGTGATAAATATTCTCATTCTATTTTTCCAATAACTATAATTTGTTCCAGTGAACAAAGGTGGTCTATGGGACGATTGTCCCTCGACGCAAGAAATGCTACTAGTGGTTGCCATGGATCGCTCTAAGACTGTTAAGTAAAAAATAAAGAGCCGAGGCTCTGATACCAATTGTTACCCAAAAGGCAACCTAGAGGGGGGGTGAATAGTGTTGCTAACAATAACGCCCAAATTAAAAATATTAAGTAAATGAGAAAATTTAATAGACAAGGCAAATAAATAAATAATTTGCACAACGAAAAATAAAGGAGTTAATGGAGAGAGATATCACACTGAGATGTATAGTGGTTCGGTCTGAGCTTGTCCACTGCTCAACCTAGTCCACTGGCCTAATGAGTCGTTGTTTTACTAATCAAACAACCAGCTTTTGGTGCTGATTAAACCTTACAACCTTCATGCTTGCGACCTAGCGTTGTTGTAATTAGCGTCACCCCAAGCGTAGGGCTAGGTCGTTTCTAGCATAGTAACCCGGCAAGACCGGGGTCAATTTCCACAGGGACCGAATGTTACCGGCATGAGATTTGACTTGCACTGGAATTTGGCGTTAAGACGGCCAACTTTTAAGTGGATTTGTTTGGTGGTTTCTCTCTTTACCTCCTTACTTAAAGAAAATGGATTTTGATTAGAAATTAAACGGGGGTTTGGTTAGGGGTTTAATCTACCCATGACTTAGTTCATTCATGGTTTCTCAACGATAACTCAAGTGCGAGTCGAAA
>JAXBDA010001656.1:0-51611 GCA_036023075.1 Gaultheria prostrata
CCCCCTGCCCCTCTTCCCACGCCTCCCACCCCTGTCTTCAATTTGGTTTGTTTCCGTTCAGTTTCGATTTTTGATTTATCGAGGTAGTAGAGAGAGCAAAGTGACAGATGTGGAGAGAGATGGAGAGCGAGAGGGAGACACAGAGGGAGAGAGAGAGAGAGAGAGAGAGAGAGAGAGAGAGAGAGAGAGAGAGTGAATGGCAAGGGTTTCAAATTTTGCCAGAACGTAAATGGACTTCTTCTTCTTTAACGTGATTTGGAGGTTTCAAAGGATTTGGGTTTGTTTTGAGAAAGAAGTTTAGGTCAAGGGTAATTACATCCATCTCTATTTCTCATCTCATGTATGTGCAATTATTTTTTTCCTTCTCATTCATATCTAATTTCTAATAAGTGTTTCATTGATTGGCAATATTTTGCCCCAAATCCCACTGGGCAACAATTAGCCCTAATTCCTATCCTATCCGGGCCAAATTTTATGGATTAATTATTCATCTCAATAGGAGAAATCGGAAAAGTAATACGGTATCAAAATATTTATCGAATTAAAGAAATATTCTCTAAAACAAGAAAAGCTTTGAAAAGAACAGTATTTTATGTCAAAAAAATATATTCAACTTTGGTATGTGCTTTATACATTTCTAACTCCTCTCATCGACGCAAAGAATTTGAATGTAAAAATGATGACAAAAAAATTTAAAAAGGGTTGCTTAACGAAAATTTATACCAGGTGTCTTTTAAGAAAAATTAATCTAGTCGAAACGCGCTTTAACTATTTTGGTTAGCCCAAAAGGTGAAGTGATTTCAATAAGCCCCGCTAAGTTATCTCACTTAGTTATTTACACATTCCATTTATTGGCACTTGTACAAGTGATTATTGCAAGCATCAAGAATGAAGCATTGGATTTTAGAACTCAATGTTGCTTAAAGCCGGACGACAGATAAGTTAAAGAGAATCAACTAATTTAGTTCTGATCTAAATAGGCTAATAATAGGGTAAATCCTACTCATGGGATCCGGGGATACCATTTTCACATGTTTGGAGAATCGGTAACTTATGTAGTTCACCAGAATTGGGTATCCTATAGTGCCATACTGCACATTGAGATTATAGTGCGACATATGAGAAAACAAACTTATCACTTCCTTATTTATTTTATTGTTTCAGCCCTCATTCACGTCACGCCAATAAAACATGTGGCGTACTACACTACGTGCACATAGGGATGGCAATGGATCGATTTGGTCTGGGTTTTGCTATTACCATATCCAAACCCAAAGTATTTATCTATACCCAAATCCAAACCGATATCCGATGGGTATGATTTTTATTGGACCATAACCAAACCATATGGATTTGGATTTTATCCGAACCGCACCAAACCCGCATTAGTATTCGTTCCATTAATAAACATGTGAAGGAAAAAGATTATATGTTGAAATAATAAAGTAACATGCCATAATATTTTACCATTAAACACCCAAATTCCAACATAATCAAAGGAAATAACTAAATAATAAACTTTTTTTTAATGTGTTTAACCCACACCAACGAGAAAATGTCAAAGGAATTTTTTTTTAAAAGTAGGAACCAACAATATGATCTATAAGTAATATTATATGGAGCGGTTTGGATTCGGTTTGGGTTTGGGTATGGGTTTGGCCGAATACTTGCTAAGACCAAACCCAAATCCAAACCCACTGGGTATCATGTTTCGAAAACCAAACCCGCGCCATGGGTAGGAAAAAATAAAAAAAACCTCCCCGATAGGGTCGGTTTGATTCGGGTATCCATTGGTTTTGGATGGAATTGCCATCCCTACGTGCACAGCCATTTTCTCTCTTATTTTGGAAGAAGATTGTTATGGACCACGTATGATTCATCACTTCCTTATTTATTTTATTGTTTACAGATATAATAAGAAAAACAAACTTATCTACTTATTAAAAAAACCAAAAAACATTAATTAACAAATAAAATCAATAAGCTCACACTCAGGGTTGCCCTAGTGGTTCGGTGGATCCGGATGCCATGCTTTGGGAGTACCCCTCAAGGTCTAGGGTTCGATTCTCATCCGGGTGAGTACCCCGGAGGTTTGGATTGCACAGTCGGATCCAAAGTGCCTAACTGTAGAGGAGCTGTTCCTCCGTCACACAAAAAAAAAAAAAAAAAAGCGAACAAATATTGGGACCCCAAATATACATCCAGCCAGTAATGTACGTACAAATCTAATATGGAACCAAACAACTATACGAACTGATCAATTCTGTATTGCAGCAATGACCCCTATAGCGCTGAGAACAAAAATATGCCCTTTTGCATGCACATTGCTGCTACTAAAATGGTGTATAATGCACGTCAAGAATACAAAAGCAGCTTGGGATATCAAACGAAATTACAAAATCCATGGGCTGAAATCCCAAAAAGTCCAAAAAAATATTAGGATTGGCATGTCCTGAAAATCTCGCTCCGCATCATGTCTATTGGCATATGTTCATGAGTGTAACGCTCAGGGCCCTGATATGTACCCGTCTTTTCTAGAAGAGAAACGCTTTCATCCCTACCATATCTGGAAGCATAAAGTTTGAGATACTCGATGTCCTGATCATCGAAAAATAATGTATCACAATATGCAAGTATAGGTCAGAATATTACACTAGCCACAACCATTCATAAGCAGCAGTACAAAACAGGAATAAGTCTTAGATTATAAATAACATAAGCAAGCAAAATATTACTGTAGTACAATTTAATCAGGGGAAATGGGATGCAACTTGCACGCAGACAATGTTTATGAACACAGATTTGAGAAAACTTTAGAACCAACAAACGAGAAAATTTTGGGTACGGCGAGGTATTGCCACGTGGTGCCCAACACCACATCCGAGCCGTCCAAACATGTTTGGGACGGCCTAGACTTAAGGGTGGCATTTTTGTAAATTTTGGGGGCAAGTTTACCCCAACAAATCTGGGCCGCCCAAAACATGTTTGGACGGCTCGGATGGGGTGCCGGGCACACGTGGCAATACCCTCTCCGTACCCAAAATTTTCTCCTAACAAATCAGCAGGTTAAACCAGAAGTAAAATGCAGGTCAGAGAATATATTGAACCGCTGAATTAAAAGGAAATCACTTACATCTATAATTCTCAGATATATTTTGCAACTATCCTACCACAAAGTTACAAGGAAAGCGGTTGATGTTTGGTGTAGAATATCACAACACCAAATTACAACTTGAGTTTGAAGACTTTGTAAATATAATGAACCAAAAGCACTCTCCACATGTGAAACACGAGAACTAGACACAGGAGCTGAGAAAAGCAAAGCTCCAAATTAGCATGAAAGAGTACCTGAAGGCCACTGAGAAGTCTCTCCAATCTAAGGGAAGCAACTGGTTCATGTGAAGATGAGAAAGCCTCACCAGGATAAAACAAGACCCCATCTCCTGGGGGAAGGCCGCGTCTGAATGTAATCTGCTCCAAGAAAAGTATTGGATAGTAAATAACAATTAAAAAAAAAAACAAGCGATCCAATATCCAGAGTAGTTTGAGAAAAAGGCCAAACCTCTGCACTGGCGACTGTTGCCTTCTCATAGCAATTGGCTCCCCAGTACAAAAAACCTGTTCCCCCTTCTTTCCACACCCGCCACATCACTGCACGGTGTTGTGTACCTCTCATTCCAAGGTGCCAGTTAGGATGAGGATCAGTTGGTCCCAAGCACACATATGTCCACCATTCCTACAGGATATAACGGTTTCTGTGAGGAGTACCAAAATCAGGAAAAGAAACATACACTTTCTAGTCGCACTTCAGGGAAGAGCAATACAGCTCAACAAGTTTATTGACCCGAGGAAAGAAAATGAAAGAATATCGTGCTCAACGTCGGGAAAGGATTACACCATTTCATTTCGTACTTCTTGATGAAGATGCAACATCCACACATTCACATGCAGAACGCTGATACAAAATCAGACAGTGATTTCAATCTTTAGAAGACTGGAAGCCTATCCAATGAACATAAATTTCGACGCTTCAGAGATTTATCACCAGTATGCATTGAATATAGTCCACACCTCAGATGGCATAATGTAGCCATCAATTTCATACTATTAGTTACTTTACACACAACATAATCTGCACTTCAGATGGCATAATGTAGCTTTCAATTTCATTTTAGTTAATTTTCGGGCAAGTGCAAAACACTCTAAGACCCAAAACCCCTCTTTTTTGTTATTCTTCTACTTAGAAGGTTAGCCCCAAAATCACTCTCTCCCGCAGAATACTGAATTTTTTCATTGAAGTTTTTTGCAATCCTGCATTTGTCTATAGGAAGGAGTGAATTGAGTTTAGTATACTCAACAATGAGGTGTAGTTTAGTATACTCAACGAAGAGGTGTAGTTTAGTGGCGTTCTTATCATGAATGGGACAGGGACGAATGATATCAGAACTGAAGGAGCATCCCTTTCAATATCGAAAAAGAAAGGATGACTCCTCAGATGACACCTAGTAAGGGGAGTGATCAACATTGTTGGCTCTATTTCCTAATAGCTCAAGCTTTTTGAAACGGAATCTTGAGCATATGACTGGGGATATGGCAGGTCTGAAAAGGTAAAATCGCAACAAATGCACTATTGCAATGCTACCTGATTAGCAAATTCACGTTTCAAGAACTAAAATAAGAAGATCCACTTCTCAAAAAATTGAATTAACAACCATAAGTGGGACATCGCTCAACATTGGCTTGTCTAGACAACTGTGCTACGAAACACAAGGAAAGAAAGAAATACCACATCTGATTTTCCTACAGTTGGAAGCCGACTTTCCAATCATATAATGGTTACATAATAAATGAAAAGAAATATGCAGGAAATGGCTATATAGGTGAAGACGATGTTCAAGCTCAAAGAGGAGACTTGACCGGAACTTGAGTACATATTGTTTATCAACTCAAGTCCTTAAACAAAAATGACTGCCATGTTGGACCACAACCATGGTACCTTATTTACATCTTATAAGACAGCAGGCAAGCACAGTTTTTCTTACACTAGACAGAGAGTGGAAATATATATTGCAAATTGCTTCCCGTATTATTTTATTACCACATAACTGAAACTTACACAATTTTGATGATCAAATTGTTTTACAACCAAAAGTTTCTACATCCTAAAGCATCAGTAGATGACTAATTAATACTGCTACAATCCCATGACCAAAACACGATTTAGTTACATAATGAGACAGCAGAAAGGATCTTAGGACAATCAAATTTGTTCATGCATTAAAATACAAAGTGAAATCAATTAATAAGAACCAAGAAATTCCCTAAAACAACATTAACTTTTAGAGGTAGGGGCATGTACCAAAATACAACTTACCTCACCACTTTCTGGCTGTAGTTCAGCAATAATATCCTTTGCCAGATCCTCTCGGTTACCAAGCACCCATTCACTGCAAGAAGGGTAAAAGGAAACAAAGAAAAAGTTGATTCCAACAGGGTAGAGCACCTTCTCAAGTATAGTCAGCTCCAACAGGGTAGAGCACCTTCTCAAGTATAGTCAGCTTATCCACATGACTTGCCACATGAGCAAGCCAATAGTATTTGAGATTGCAAAACTACTAAGCAAACCAATTCTGACTCGCATGGCAAATGATCCCACATTTTGTATCCAGAACCTAATGGGTGGGCCATACTGGCTTGAACATTTGCTTTCAAACCAGAATAATTAGCCAGAGTTGAATAATCCTCCAGTTTCTCAATGACTCAAATATAAAAAGTTACCAAGGGCACAGTCAAGGCAGCGTGTAACAGTTTCTTTACCCTACCTCTCGCTCCCCTTGTTCCCTGATATGGAGAACAGAGTTTTATGGGGAAGCTGGTGCAAACGGAATATTCCATTGCGAAATGTATAGAGAGAAACTCTCAAAATGGGATACAAAGAGATAAACTCTTGATATTATTTACCACCCCTGGGTTTGTCCCAGCGGAAGGTGTAAAGCCTTGCTCCCAAGTGAGCAGGGTTCGATACCTCTCCAGGGAAGGTATTGCATATTACCCGGTGGGTTGGGGCAGTGGTTGCTTCGGCTCATCCGGAGGTTTACACTCTTAAGGCGGGTCCAATTAGTGGTTCTTCGTCATCAAAAAAAAAAAACTCCTGATATTTGTTTTCTTAAAATGATAAAAACTGCAAAATGAAAGACTTGCACTATTTATAGACCGCTTTAACACTAAGGACACAAAATGACATTACTACTACATCAGAAGCATGGGGGGAAGGGGTGGAATCTCATAAGAATGAGTCCAACAGGAAGCTTCCCAAATGCCAAATAAAGTAAACAGTACATGAAAGTTTAACTTAAAATCCAATTTGTCCCATCAGTCCCAACCAAAAGCAAAAAACAAAGATAAAACAGCTAGACCAATAGGAGAACACACTAAGAAGCGCTCCCATGTTGAACACAAGTGTTACTCTATCCATTCGTGTGGAACCTCTATCGTTGATATCTAGATGCATTTGCACAACCTAAATGGCTCCCTAATGCGTGTAACTTAGTAAACAAACTTCGGATCACTCACAATGTTGAACCATTAATTTTTCAACAGCATCCGTGAAGCATTGTTACTCACTAGCAGCTTTTGGTCAAACAAGAAATGTGGAATTTCCATCCACATATAATTGAGGGGATTTATCCAAGTGATACACCGTTTAATGAGGATGCAAAGCTATCAGCTTGCACCAAATGGTCATTTCAGCAAATATCTTTGAGGTTTTTTTTAATGAGGATGCAAAGCTATCAGCTTGCACTAAATGGTCATTTCCTGGTTCCTTAAAAGGCAGCAAATGTCTTTGAGGTTTTTTTCTATACCACTTCCTTTTTACCACACGCAAACATATGAAGTTCTGTCTCTGCACCTTTTGTGAAAAAGCAGTTGACATCAATACCTTGTGCAGTATATTTGAGTATGAGGCCTTAGGTACTCCGGAACTTTCAAAAACGCTTCCAAATTATTAGGAGCAAGGGGTGCATCATTTGGACCTGTATAAGACAACAAATAGGGGGTTGGATAATCACTGGAAGGAAATATCAACATTTCTCTTTTCAAATTGTCATTTAAGTGCAAGAAACGTCAAATTAACCAAGCAAAGAAGGGCATTACGCCACCACATTTGAGGACTAAAGAATTTATATTCAAATAGAAGGTTCAAGGGCTATTAACAGAGTTTGTCCCGCTATTGAGACCAGTAAATCAAATACAGACAGAAACTTTATGCTATGTATAGACAATCTGACTACTCGATACTTAAAATCAAAACCGTACAGGACATTTTATAAGAAGACTTTGACCATTACACAAAGCAATAGCCCATCTTCTCTTCTTGTATCTGGAACAGGGAAACTTAAATACCTCATACTCCGATCCTCCACATAACATGAGATTCAGAGTATGGTGTCAATTATCAGCAACTCTTCTCTGTGAAGGCATCTTCCATTGCATATGGAAGTACATATAATTACAAAATCTACTGTGCTACCAAAGGAATCTATAGACCATTCTAGTAAATTGGGTCCTTAACTACTGGGTCAAAAATCTGTGCCCCATGGGTTTAGATTCAGGTCATTAATGAACCCTTTGCTGACCTAGTAATGTACATGATAACTTATTTATCATCTCTCTAACATCTGAATCATAGACTACAAGGCCTAGATCCTATAGTTGACGATCTCCAACTCCAAATCATGAAGTTTTCATGGTAACTCAATTAAGCAGGCAAGACCAAGAAGTCGACCCAGTGGTTGAGGCGCCCCCTTACCAGGCATCACACGTGGGTTCGAATTTGTTAACAGAAAGCACTAATACCCTAGCGTTACATTAATTGAAACGCACGGTCTGAAAAATACTACATTTATGTTCCAAGACGCTGAGTTTAGCATTCCCAAGAGATCCTACAATTTTTCCTATATATTAAGATTAGCGGAGAGAGAGTATAGCATTGTAAGAGAAACTGTAAACAAAAAATGGTCAAAGTACTCCTACGAAGGTGTTTTACATGAATATGTCAGATATTAGAAGTTGCTCTATTAAATGTTTATCGTTGAAAGATGTACATTTTGGCACGATAATGTAATAGCCTACCCCTATCCTACCATCACTTAGGGCATGGAGTGTACCACGCTCCATACCCATCCTTCTACCGGAATGATTTCCGTTCCAAGTAACCTACAGCAAGTCTTAATGCTGCGAACGGCAGGTTCCCTTCCCTCATCCCCCTCCTATTAATTGCAAAAAAAATTTAAAAAAAATACAAGCAGGCAAGAAAAACAAACAGGAACATTAAACAAGTGCATATAAAAGAAAGGGATGGAAAATTCGTACCACAGTAATACGTGGTAAGAACCCGAGCATCAGGAGCATACACATGAATTTCAGCGGCCATGCTACGAAGAGAATCATAATGTTCCACATTCAGAGGCTGGGCAACAACAGAAATTACTGAGGTAGTCATACATTATAACAGATGCAAAGAAATAGTGTTTTTTTTTTCCCCTCCTAGAGAATGAAGAAAAAAAAAAAACTCTCTAAAAGACTACAAGAAGGCGATTTTATCACCAATTGCAAAATTCTGTCCATACCTCATCCCACAGGTAGAAATAAGCTTTCTTCCAGTGACTCTTTGTTTTTAAGATCTCAACTTCCCTTTGCAAGTAGTCATTCGCTGTATCACCACTTTTGCACATCAACGACAGCAGAAGGGCATCAGTGTATATTGTATAATGTACATCATTATGATGACTGATGAGTACTTGACAGAATTAGTGCACACAATTGACTGCATACCTAGATACTACAATATTATGTGGTACAGCATATGCCGCAAGTCGTGGGTCCGAAAGATATTCATCTGATTTCGGATGATCAGCTAGACCCGCAATGGAGAGAGAAAGATAGAAGTTAGATATGCTAAAATAACAACCACTCTAATTGATTCAGACCAGGCAATTAAATTTCAAGGCATACAAGTGTAGTCGTTTATCCACAATATAGAGTTTGCCAGGAGCTATTTCGAAATACCTTATCAAAAAAAGGATAACCAGTTCTCCATACAAAATAAATGACTTGCTTCCTTACCTGGCCATGGACTGGTGTATGTCAAAACACGCATGTTGTCACCCCATCTGCAAAAATATGGGCTGATTCTATATTGAAGCAACCACTTAAAATGCTGATCCAATGCCTCATACCACTCATTGCTCCCATGTTCAACCCCAAAACGATCTTCGATTACAGTATCAGATATCTAAGTGTGATTAAGGAAGTCCACACCTCTATACTTATAGTGACAAAAACACTTCAATCTAAAATCTTAAACAAGGTCCCATCAGCATGAGCTTCTGGAATAGAATGTTTTCGAAAGCTATTAAAATTTCAATTACAAAGGCCTTTCTTTCCAAGTGAAAGTATGGATCCTTGATTTAAAGAAACATAACAAAACAATCAAAATAGTGTGAATGCAATGACAAGCAAGTGATACCTAACACTCTTGTGGCCTTTGTTAAAGAAGTGTGTCTTAACTAATTCTCCATCCAAGGATGAAGTAGCCATGGCCCAGGTCAATGAAGATTCCCAGTAGTCAGTTGGCGTCATATTGCTCAGCACAAATCTCCATTTGCAACATCATAACGGCACCATAAATTTACTTTTCAGACAACTTTTCGCTTATATTTTCTAGTATTCTGGAACATTATGCCACATGATTTGTTTATCTGAAAATGATCACATGGATGTCCATCATCAAGTACAAGAGAAAAAGGTCTTTCTAGCCACTATTTGACACAAAGTCACTCCATCCTATTTTCCATACCTTCACTTTCAAACGTCAAAAATAGCCATCACGTTTCCATATCCGCCTTTGAATCTTTAAATTCATTTCCAATTCCAAAAGATTTATGCAAAAAGACAAAAGCTTATTGTCATGGAAAGATCAGCAGAGGCATTTGAAATGAGAAGCACAGAGTACCAGTTGAACAGCAATATCAATGCATGAGTTTCACCATGCTTTTTACCACAAAACATCGCAAACAAAGACAGCGACCAAGTTAAGAGGGAATCACTTTCATCTCGATCCTATGAAACTTAATGGAAACCTTTCATGTTCTTCTAGATGCAATGAAATCCCGCTTTCCAAAATGTACAAAAATATTTAGCCCAACTCTAATTCTGACGACTAGTTCAATCATTACTTCAAAAGATGCACATTGATTTTAATCTCCTCAACAAGCTTAGTGATGAGCAAAAGCACTGTTGTCTAATTTATCAAAGAAAAAAAGCATCAGTGTTTAATGGAGACGAAGCAGTGATTAACTTTTCAAAAAATGTCCAAACAAGCAGTCACTGAAATTCTTTTTTTTTTTTTTTTTTTGCTAAGCTAGTCACTGAAATTCTTAAACTACTATACCCAAAAGTAAAGTAATTATATCGTAACAGTGTGACTATAAGAGAGAATCTTTGTAGTGAGAGCAAAATAGGCGCCTTGTAAGTATAATCACAAAGGCAAGGACGGTGAGAGACATTCTAATTGACGCTTGGGCCCGAACCTGTGCATATTGCAAGCTGTCATATAGGTTCCATGGAAGATACATGATTTAATGCATGTTCAATTATATGCAGATTGTTTTTCAAAAAAAAATTAAAAAATTATATGCAGATTTGTCACTCGCAGAGCAATTTAATGCTTCTGTGCTGAAAATTGACAGAGAGCTTGGATTTGAAGGCCTAATTATTCAACAGCGTGAAAGACGAGAACAGAACAGTCAAGAATCTCCATCGACTCCTTTTAGCTGATATTCAGAATAAAAAATCAATATCAACTTCAAATAAAAATAAAAATAAAAGCAGGATACACCAATAACAGCGGGAAGCGAAGGTGTCTCAGGGAGAACAAAATCCCACACTGTCAAGCTTAGCTTCAAGTGTATTGAAAGGTTTGAAATAGAATCCTCATCCATCATATCGACCGATCCATTATCTGACAAGAAATCGGCAAATAATGGCGACAGAAGAACTCTTTTTAAAGATGTAGCTGCAGATTTCACTCTTTCTACCTAAAAAATCAAAATAAAAGCTCATATGAACAGCTTTAACAAACCCAGGATAAACAGAATGCACATGAATAAGTATACTATATTTCTTGGATTTTTTATTTTTTATTTTTTTAACTCACCATTTCATCCATTGGTTTTCCATCAATAGGCTCCACAATCTCAAGACAATTTCTAAGTTCCCTATACAGATTATGCCTCTCAGTTTTTCCCAAGCATTGTGCTGCAGATCTGTGATGAGTCAGAATGAATAAATGTAGAGAACTATACACCTAATAATCAAGTCAAAATTTGCATCCAGAAACATGAACATTTTAATAATCCAACAACACTTAAAAGACTGAAATCCGACATCAACAA
This sequence comes from Gaultheria prostrata, assembly GCA_036023075.1. Taxonomy (NCBI): domain Eukaryota; kingdom Viridiplantae; phylum Streptophyta; class Magnoliopsida; order Ericales; family Ericaceae; genus Gaultheria; species Gaultheria prostrata. The sequence continues at coordinate 11,457 of JAXBDA010001656.1, forward strand.
TCAAAAGATTAAACCGACATAACAAAAGCAGCAAAACATTCAACTGAAGTATAAAGGAAGTGCTATTACCCTGCATCTGCCTTTGTAGCAGTAACAATGAGCTCGCCTTCATATTGACCCGGGGGCAGCCCTCTAGGGACATCTATAGAAACCCAAATAGTTGTTGTTTCACTGCAGCAAAAGAATGATCCCAATACGAATTAAGATAAAATAAACACTCTGAGTAATTCTTCATCTTAACACCAATTGCATTATTCATGTAAATAAATACCCTGCAGATAGATTTATCAGTGACACCGGCATATCAAGGGGTACAAGTGCATCTGGAACACCTAAGACAGGTACCACGCGCCGCAATGTCAGTGACTGACCAACTACCAACCTGCCACAGCAAGTTTAAATAGTAATATTATTAAGTGAATCCGTACAACTTCAGCACTAAAATAACAACCTCCAAGAAATTAACCTGTCACCCGCGGAGGAGCATAGGTCAGTGCACTGAACTTGCACAATCCCTGCAATACTTGAACTGCCCCAATTCACTTTTGGACGTATAGCAATTTGAATACTTTCCCTCTCATTTCTTGCTGCCAGAAGTGATACCTTCAAGGTAAACCATTTTCCCATGGCAAGACATTACCACCACTCAAAACCATCACGTCATATTTCAGATGACCTGTTTTTACCTTTTACTGTGATGGCAACTAATAACATGTGTATTATTAAATTACCGATATGAAAGTCGATACACATATTGGCAACCAAATACTCCCTCCGTCTCAAAATGGATGTCCAAAACTATAATTCACACTCCTCAAAAAATCTTCTATATATTGCAATCGGTTGTTTAATAAAACTAAGCAAAATCTATCAAACAAGATCCATATTGCATATGACTCATTATAGCTTAAAAGTACAAATGATTTTTCGAGAGGTGTGAATAGTGTTACGGGACATCCATTTTGGACGGAGGGAATAGTAATCAAGGATCCCAAATGATAATTGCCAATTATCCAAACAAATGCTTACACAAAAGTGAACAGACATAGAGACCAGGCAACAGTCAGATGGAAAATTCTTTATTCAGTTTTGCACATGAGAGAAACAACTGACCTTTTAGGTCAAATGTTCAAGTGGACATACCCCATTAAACAGGAATTTTGTATTCCTTTATTCCATTCTGTGAAAGAGCGAGAGAACAAGAAAGAGAACATGCAAGGTACAAAATATCTTATTGAATAAAGTGACTTGAACTAAAAAGAGAAAATGAAGGGTCTGGGATCGGCTTGCTTTCCAAAGAGTCGGGTAGCAGTGAAAAGCCTTTTACAACATTTTCACAAGCTAATGAAAGGTGAAGGAGGAAGTGTCTTCAGAAAGTTCAACCAGATCTCATAACATGCATATGGAAATATATTTTGAAGTTTGACCCTACATAGCTTCATAGATAGTGTTCTACCCTGCAGAGGATGTCAGCAGTTTGAGTCGCTTATCACCAACTCGTGAACTTAGCCAATAAAAGCTATGATACCACCCAATTTTTCAGATTCATCATTGCTATTCAAGAAACATGTTTTCCCTACATTACCGTTTATTATTTCATTACATAAGTCACTTTCAAGAAGCATCAAATAAAATGGATTGAACCCACCGACAAGAACAATATTCGATCAAGATTTGAAGTAAGCAGAACCACAACTAGAATGCTTACAAACAAGGAAACCTATCCAAGAGTACAGCATAGACGACGACGGTTTGCTTCAAAAATATGATGCTCATTAACAAAGAAGCTAAGCTGCTCTCAGTATTTGTGCACGAAAACCAGTCATATATGATACGTCTCTTTCCACCGTGAATGTTATTACAACTAGTTCCCTCTCTTTCCACCGTGAATGTAATTACAACTAGTTTCCTTAATAACCTTCAATAAGAGTTCTCAAACCTCCAATCTTAAGACTCAGTGAGTGTGAAAAATGAGCCATTCCAAAGAATTTAACAAAGGATAGATTCAGAACAATGATGTGGTTTTTGATGTGAAAGTAGTTGGATCCTCATTCATGCACTCTAACTGAAAGGCACCCTAAGTTAACGAAATTAGCTAGAAAAGAAGAAGATAAAGTCATATTATCATATGTGTGCCTTCAGTTCTTCTCATGCAGCCTAAAAATCTAAGTACTTAGTTTGTGTCAACACTCAACAGTTGAGTATGCGTACTTGCACAAATAACTATGTCCTGCAGATTCCAAAGTCAGATGCCAATGTCACTGACATATGTCGGAGCGTGAGTCGAGTGAAATCCTGAATGCTGGCAAATGTACCGTAGTATGATTGAAAGTCCAGCATCAATAAGCATGCGACGTGTTTCCAATTCAACTAAATCACAAATAACCAGAAAGAGAACTACAAGGTGGCCTTACAGCACAAAACAACACGGAGAAAAAGAAAATCAGCATTCAGAAACAACAAAATAATAACTGATATATTACACATACTTACAGGTTCCAAAGGTCGAGGCATATCATGCGGCCCAACTGTTGCTGTACTCGGCATGCACCAAACATGCACTAAATCTGTAGATGGAACTTTGGCAGGATCAATTGTTCCCCTGAGTGTACCAGAATCGTAAATACCACTATCACCCCATCCATATGCTGTTCCCCCTCCAGCAACACCTTCAACCGGTGGCACTATCACTTCCGGTACTACATTGAACAGAAAAAAACAAAACAGCTTTTATAGTCATCTTCTACTCCAGTAGGCCACTGTAACACAAAGAACTTGGCCATCCAAAACACTGGCAAAATATTATCTAAGCAACTAAAAATGACAATTAATAAGTACATTTCAACCAGCAAAGACATAAAGTCCTAGTCAATAACACGCAGAGGAAGCTGGAAAGTTATTGCTACATCCATCTTAGTGTACAAATTCTTAATACAGAAATTGCTGCTATTTCTGAGAAAAAGGAGAACTCTTAAGCTCATAAACTAGCAGAAACAAACTTCTACTGACCCTACATGAGCATACGGATGGGCGGAGGGAAGGAGCAAGTGGGGTCCCCCTTGACTCCACTCAAGTTCTTAAAAGCTCAAAACACTACTACATTTGTTGTTCCTTGTACAAATGTGCCCCATTAAAATTGTCGTATTGCCAAGCTCCTTATGAAACTCTTAAAATGGCCCCAAGCACCCGTCAAATTACAAAGCAAAATTATTCAGGCAATAGAAGTTGTGTACAATTGGCATGTAATCAGACGACGAATTGACGGACAAATGATCGATTATACTGTGTGCATATTGAAAAAGATATATTGAAAAAGATATGTTTAGGACTTTGCATTACTTTCCGATATGAAAAGTCATCGGCGACTTCTTAAAACAAATTCATATCATATCATATCATATCACTGAATCTTTGAAATGTTAAATCTACTGAAAAAAAATTACTCTAACGATCATCACTTCATATATATATTTTTTCAACCGCACCCATCAGTATGTCTGGCTCCGCCTTTGAGCACACCACCACAATATATGGTTAACATTTCGCTCAAAAGTTTTGAATGAATTGGTGCTAATATAAGGTTAACTCGAGAAAACAGATAACAGCACCACATAAACACCAACAACGCAAGACAAAACCCTAAAAGATCAACAACAAAAAATCATCCACCCTAATATATGATTATAGGGAACTAATCGTGGAACAAACAGTGCGATTGAAACAAACGAAACAAATGCGAAATTCAACTCGAAGGAGAGAGGGAGAGAGAGTGACCAGAGTTGTCCATTGTTTGTTCGTCTTCCTCTTGCGCTTGTGTCGGTGTCTTGCGCTTCTATTGTGGTTTTCAGGTGATGACGATCACAATTCACGCTTTCCGTGCAATAGAAACCCGTCGTGTGCTTTGCATATAATTGCGTGGGGGCAATCAATGATTATTGCGAGAATCCGTTGAGCGATTGTAATCACCGAAAATCCACATATTTTTTAATGATTCCTGAAAAGAAAAAAAAAACAGCTGTGTCATATCGGTAAATGTTTGATAAATTTATTAAAATTTGGTTCGTTCGATTCAGAAACTGAAACTAGAACGAATCAATCAACGGTCACAAGCACCCGCCGTGGCATGCATTGTTCCCAACTTCCCATGTCGTGACATGCCTTGTCAAAAGCTAATATTTGACTGAGTTGATTTTTCAAAAAACTCTTACAAAATATTTTAAACAAATTGAGCGGATTCGATCATGTGAGGGCCCAATGTATGTCCCACACGATGGGGTGTGAGCGGAGTAGACTCATTGTATCTTCGGTGATAGGCAAAGGACACACACTAACCATCCAGAGCACTCACGGAGTTTGGACTCATTTGTAAGTCCGGCTCGTGGGTTCCACACCTATATAAGAGTGTTGTGGCCGGTTATTGTGTCCTAGTATTAATGATAAGTAAAATCCCAAATTCATTGGATGAGGACTAAGGAGGGAGGAAAAATAAAATCGGCATTTGCTTTCTTTTATCGGCAAAAAAAAAATTTAATTGAAAAATAAAATGAGTATAACTTGTTCGTTTTAGTTCTAAAAAATCGCCTTCTCTTTGCTCCTCAAAAAAAAAATCTCTCCAATTGTTTGTTCTCATTCCTTTTTCTGTCTCTCTTCAATTTTTACCCCAAAAAACTCCTTAAAAACAAAACTGAACAAATAGAGCTTTAGCGAGGGCACAATAATATCTCTCAATATTATCCTACCATTGCTACTCGCAAATTCTCATACCTCTCCGCTTCTTGAAAAAAAAAATTTAAAGAAAAATAAATATATGTATATATATAAAACTGGAAAAATAGTAACCAAAGAGTTGTACTAATGGTGCCTAAGCCACACGTCCTCAAAACAAATACCGCCCAAAACTACGAACCGCCTAAAATTCAAAAGTTTGTTTCAAGATTTTGTTCCAACTTACAATAGAAACTGGACATCTCTAATACTACGAGGCACTTTAACTAGCCAAAAGTACTAAATAAGGTACACTTCTACTTGCCTGGGCGTTTTTTCACATATGGATTCTAACACCTCTCTGTTTTTGTTCTTCACTCTCTACTTTTAGGACAAAAATGGAGGGAAATGAATGAAAGTAAAGGAGAAAAAGGAGGAAAAAGTAGAATAGAGAGGCAAATGCCTTACTACTAGTAGCAAGCCATGAGGAATAAAGCTAGAGTAGATAGCCAAGTAACAATTCTATTGAACATGACTTTTTGGTTTGGCTAGGCATAGTAGCGAACAATGTGCAACTAGCAAGTCTATTGGAGATGCTCCTAGACATTGGGAGCGTTATGGTAATTTCAATCAATTGTTGGTTTTATCCCATTATTGCCCTTCACTTGGTAATGCGAAGTACGAATTATTTGTGACGAATTATTAGTTTTCTTAAATAGATAAGCAAAAGGTGATGTGGCAACATTTAGCTATTAATTTTGATTATGTAATTGGAAATACCCAAAACGACGTAATTTTGGGCGTGGTAGGGCTGCCATCTCACTCGAGACAACAAGCTCCTTGGATCTGCAGTAGGGGTGCCTGCGTTCGGGCTGGGCTAATAACGAGATTTGTACAAACCAAAGCCCAAGCCCGATCTAGTAGTAACCGGGCTTCATTAAATATGTCTAACCCCATGGCAAGACAATTGATAACCGTAATAATTGTAGTTAAATTTCTAAGTTCTCACAAAGCTATTAAAAGAAAAGAGAATAAATTGAAGAACATGAAGATCAAGATGAAATGTAATCTTTAACAAGAAGAGACGTGCCTCTTCATGGAAAAAAAAAAAAACCTAAGCAACTAGGATTTATAATTGTAACACACACACACACACACACATATATATATATATATATATATGTATTCTACTAAAATAAAAATATTATTTTAATTGGGCCGGGCTGGGCTCAATGATTTTCCTAAACTCAGCCCATTTAATAAACGAATTTAAAATCAATCCTGTGGACCTAAATATTAATTCTGAACCATAAAAAACAGACTGGGATGAGTGGGCCTCCGGACCGATGTCCACTCCCATTCCGCAGTCAGTGCATTAGCGGAAAAACAAGCACTTGCCAAATCTCTATCATAATTAAGCAGTTAGGACTTATAATGGTAACATATATATATATACTATTAAAATAAAAATATTATTTTAATTGGACCGTGCTGGGCCTCAATAATTTTTCCAAACCCTGCTCATTCAATAAACGAACTTAAAATCAACCCATCTTAATTCTATAGCCAAATATTTATTCCGAACGTTAAAAAAAGGGACCGGAATGAGTGGGCTTCCTGGCCAATGTCCACCCCATTCCGCACTCGGCGCATTAGCGGAAAAACAAAGCGCTTGCCAAAATCTGTCATAATTAAGAAGTTTTGATTCAAACCCTAAACACCCTCCCTCTCACTCTCTCTCTCTCTCGATTCCATTCTCACAATGGAGAATGCTTTCGCGAGTGCGTCCGCGATAACCGATCAGCGGCAGAAGATCGAACAGTACAAACTCATACTCTCCACCGTCATCGCCTCCAACGACGTCACACAAGCCAAGAAATTCATCGACCACAGTTACTTCGTTCATACAACCCCAGATTTTTGTTCCTTATTTGTCGTTTGAATTATCAATTCAGATTCTAATTTTCGTCGTTGTTTTTCGTTTTGTATCACAGTATTATCAGATGACGTTCCGTTGGTGGTATCGCGACAGCTTTTACAGACATTTGCTCAGGAACTTGGGAGGCTTGAGCCGGAGTCGCAAAAGGAAATCGGGCATTATATTCTTAACCAGATTCAACCTAGGGTTGTCTCGTTTGAAGAACAAGTGAGTTGGCAGTTTATTAGTTGTGTTCTAATGAATTTAGGTGTAGGGCTCATAAACGAACCAAACAGTTGATTACTCATCCTTGGTTTGAAAACTTAGAACTTAGCATTTGTTCAAGCTTGGTTTATTTTGAGACGAACCGATCTAAAACAAGCTTTAATCGAAATCAACAATCAATCTCGAGTAGCTTGAACTTTTTAAACGTCCTAAGTCGAACCAGCGGAGCAGTAGTTTGTTCGCACCACAGTCACACTGTGGTGCGAAAGCTTAACGAGCTTCAAAAAAGATGTTTGAGCTTGTTTTGTCTATGTAACAAAGTAACAAATCAATCTCAAACGAGCTCAGTTTGATTTGTTTATCAGCCCCGTCTATTGTTCAGGTAGAAATTTATTTTGTATAGCTAGTCATTCAAGTTACTGTCCTTTTTTAACATTATTTATTTGGTAATGTGTATTGAAGTTGTTCTATTATCTTAGACTGTTTTGCAGTTGATGCGGATGTTTCCTGTTATGCATTAATTCTCATTGACTGACCCATGGTTGGTATGTGTCAAAACGTGGATCTTAGCAAACAGTCACAGTAGGGTTTGATTGCTACGTGTTTTGTAAACTGTTAGAATATGAATTTATTTGCTCCAGAAGCCATGACATTGTTGCCTTATGGGCAAGAAGTGAAAAGCTTTAACTATTGAATAAAATTAGATTAAATGTGCACATTGGTTCTATAATTAGTGGGTTTTCAGTTACTTTTCCAAAGGTGTAACTTTGTAAGTTGTATTTGTTTAATCAGTGTCACTGCTCCTAGTCCGTGCTATAAGGTAGAGCTTTGCTGTTAGACATCAAACATTTGGATTGTGTTATAGTACCGGCCACATTATATGGCACTGACACTGTTGACATTTGAAGTCATTTTTTGCTTTTAATTTCTATTCTATTGTGTTGGTAGCTCTGTACATGCGTGTATGATGTCGAATTGATATACTATGTTGAAGTTATTTGGGATTTTGCATGTAATTTTGTTGAGGGGGTTCATGTTTGTTGTTAGAACTTACTATCTATCCGCATGAGTTGCAGGTACTGATTATCAGGGAGAAACTTGCAGAATTATATGAGGCGGAAGAACAGTGGTCAAAAGCAGCTCAAATACTCAGCGGCATTGATTTGGATTCTGCGATGAGGTATGAGAGTAAGCCTTTTTGTTCTTTAGTTTATAAACCAAATATACTTTTGTATTTCTATGCCCTTTCATGGTAATTCTTTTGTTTCGTGTGATCTTTATCAGAGTGATAGATGATTCATTCAGATTGTCAAAATGTGTGAAGATTGCTAGCCTATATCTCGAGGTACGTGTTTCTAAAACTGACGAGATGTCACCCAGTTCTTTCCTTATGCACCCAAAAGGGCAATTCTGGATTTGAGTCAGTATGTTTTGTGTTCATGTACAACAGTCCAAGACTGCTTTCTGCTCAACCTTTATGTCAAGGAAAGAGTGAAATTTTTCTGCTTTTAGGGGTCATTGGTGAACTGAAGAGTAGGGACCGTGCAATGTGAGGTTATTTTTGTGCTTGCGGAAAAGTTTGTTGTGCATTTTGGTAAATCAAAGATACAGACCATAGAATGTGAGGTTATTTTTGTGCTAGTGGGAAAGTTTTTATGCATTTTGCTAAATCAAAGATGGAGTAGCAATATATGCTCACATATAATATAGTGACAAGGTCATATTCAACGTTTGTGAGTAACGCCTTGGGTATTCTACCATTGTCTAACGTAACATTTCTCATGTTATTAAGGGCAGTTGACGTCACGTGTATTGCGCTTGGAGTACATACAAACTTTTGTTGTGAAGATGTGGTGGTCTCCTTTTTAATCAACCCAAATGTAAATTATCACTTCAAAGCAAAACATAAGTGTGGATGGTCATAATTATGCAGTACATTCTTATATCTGGTTCCGTGGAATGTTGTTGGGTGACGTTATTCCCATATAGAAGCTGAAGCAGTCAGTCTCCTTTGCACTTATATATTGCAAGATTCAGGTATTCTCACTCTTATTGCTTATTTTGCAGGATGATGATGCTATTAATGCGGAAGCTTTCATTAATAAAGCTTCATTCTTGGTTAGCAACAGTCAAAATGAAGTATTGAATTGGACATACAAGGTTGAATGGGACAAGTTATGGTGATGGCTTTGTTTTTGTTTGGAAGTATTAGTATTTATGCTGAACATTTGTTTTATGCATCCTTACTGTCAGGTCTGTTATGCACGGATTCTGGATTTAAAAAGGAAGTTCTTGGAAGCTGCACTCCGTTATTATGACATATCTCAAATTCAGAAACGACAAATAGGAGATGAGTACGTATGCCAATAGAGACTGAATCTTCTTGTTTAGAACTGCTTATAAAAGTAATTTGGAATTTTTCATCTTCCCTTTCCACGTGCCAAGAAGCTCATTACATAGGATCTTTAAAATCATGTTTCACTATTCATGGGAGAAGTCTTGATTTTATGCTTTCAGTTTTATCTCTTTGCATGTGGCAATGCCCATATCGCTATTCACTATCTCCACCATGCATCATGTGTTACTGTAGCTGTCTTTTTTCAGAGACTACTTTTTCTCAGTCAATTTGGTTGGGTACGCAGACGTTCGGTGTACCTCTTTGGTTGTAGGCTCTACATACTATCTTACCGTGCAATAAACTAGTTGTCATCCATTACGGGGTCCTTGTCAGTGTTGGAATTTTACGTATACAGTTTGAAACCCGATTGTTATTTAGTTATTTGATCAATACCTCTATGAGACATCATTGGTAGAATGTTTTGTGCTTAGTGATATGATCTATGGAGGTAATAGTGTCTCATAGGTAGAATGTTTTTTGCTTAGTGATATGATCTATGGACGTAATAGCTCGTATCTTTTTTAAAGTCACTTTATTGCTTGTTGCCAAACCATAGATAGATTGGTACATTAAGTCATTGTATATTTGTTACTTTAGCATTACATGTTTCATATAATGTTGAATTAGTCTGTTCCCTTTCCAACTTATCACGCAATTTGATCATGCTATGATTTAAGTTATGGTGCTCTACTGCTCTAGAAATAAATAAAAAAGGGTATTCAAAGGCCTTGGATCATACTTCAATTATTTTCATTCGGCTTGATATTTTGCTTTTCGTTGGACGTTCTGCTCCCCTCATTTCACATACGGGTGTTAACATGTAACCATAGTTCCTTTCCTTGTTCCAATGCAGAGTTATCAATGAAGAAGCACTGGAGCAAGCTCTATCTGCTGCAGTTACCTGTACAATTTTGGCTGCTGCGGGTCCTCAACGTTCTCGTGTTCTTGCGACCTTGTACAAAGTAAAGATTTTCACTCTCCAATTATTAATTTGAGAAAATTAGTTTGCAACTCGGTTCCTTTATTGTAGCCTAGTGTCGGATGTGTAAAACTGTAAGTTACGCCCACGTATCTCCATGGCTTGCATTTTCTGTTTGTGTGTTGTTGCATTCCAGAGGAATCCAATTGTTACAATTTACTATTTCTGCTAAGTGAGTTAATCTTGTCAGGGCCAAGGCACCTGTTTGCTAAGTTGTTTCCCTTCCTGCTTGGAACACAATTCTGTGGAGAACTTATTAAAAGCAAAAGAAAATGAAGTTTAGTGTAATAAGCATGCCTTTCCTGGTTGTGTCCTATCATGTCAGAACTTATAATCTGTCTTGACTATTTGTTGGTAGTTGTGTACTTTATGTTGCTTCTTGCTGGATACTTGTTCTCTGTACGACATGGCTAGAACATTACTGCCAAAATAACATTGGATGAAAACAATTTGGCGTATATGGCTGATTATTTCCTAGAACTGAACATAGGGATTTTTTTCTTCAGGATGAACGGTGCTCCAAGTTGAAGATTTACCCAATCTTGCAGAAGGTTCTCTCTCTCTCTCTCTCTCTCTCTCTCTCTCTCTCTCACACACACACACACACACACACACACACACACAAGAGCAAACATGTGACTACTTGGATTGTTAAGTTTATGTTTGATGTGAGGTTCACAATGGCATTATTCAGGTGTATTTGGAAAGAATATTGAGGAAACCAGAGATTGATGCATTTGCTGAAGAACTTAAAGCACATCAGGTATGCAAACTCTGTGTGTGTGTGTGTGTGTGAATACCTTGCTTTTTGTAGTGTATGGTTCACGGTTGTGAATCTTGTGATAGCAAGAGTAGGTCTTCTGATCTTCTATGTTTCCAACAGAAAGCACTTTTGCCGGATAATTTTACTGTGTTGGATCGTGCTATGATTGAGCATAATCTCTTGAGTGCAAGCAAACTTTACACAAATATAAGGTTGGTGCATCACGCGGTTGCTTTTTATAATTGCTGTTACAAACTTTCTAAAGCTCATCTATTCTTTCTTCCCAGCTTTGATGAGTTAGGCACATTGCTCGGCATTGCTCCTCACAAGGTACAATTCCATGTCCAAATTCTGCCAACACTTGTTTCTATCCACTTGCGAAATCATTGGAGTACTTTTTCATGTCCTATTGTATCATTTGTCCACTAAGATTTGTTATTGCGAGCTTATGTTGGTAAATGATTGGTTGCATCATGCATATTCTGAATGATGCATATAACTTGTTTATACCTCTCATTCACTGAACAAGTAGACCCAAACTCAGGTTTGAGTCCTGAAAAAGTATTGCAAACATTGAGGTGTTATAAGTTAGATGCATCTTGTCTGAACTCTTCCAATGGTCATGTTAGACTTCTTGCTCCGTGGGATCATGCATGCTCATGAAATTTTCGTCTTTCGACACTAATTGAAGTGTCATTTAGACTTGGCCCCTGTTTTATTCTCCTTCGGCACTCCACAATTGATTTCTGTTGGGTGCACAGGCCATGCGATTAATTGTTTCTTAACATGCTTAGAGCTCAAACCTTCGTCGAGGTTCTTTAACAACTGGGCTGATTATAATTTCCAGGCTGAGAAAATAGCATCGAGAATGATCTTTGAAGATAGAATGAGGGGATCCATTGATCAGGTAAATTTCCATCTTGTTGAGTGTTGATGTTTCAGTTTCTGTTGGGATTTAAATGCCTGGGTATAGGTTTTGATCCTCTTTTGCCTTTTTGTGTCGCTGGGTGCTATATATTGTTGGCCCATGGGATTTTTTGTATATTGTGGTGGGATTTTAATGTCTTACCAAACCAGAAATGAAAGGCATTGCCATTTTGGAAATTTTAGTGAGCAAAAGTAAAGGAATTAAGGAAACCGTTTTATCTGAGTAGAATATTAACAACTTCCGGCGTAAGGCTTGGTGTTTTGTTTTTTCTTTTGAAAAAGTAATTTGTTTTGTGTTTCAAGTTATTTGATAATTTTTTATATACAGGTCGAAGCTGTCATACATTTTGAGGATGACACTGAAGAGTTGCAACAGTGGGATCAACAGGTGAGAGCTCATTTCTTCATGTATTGCAGTCTGACTTATGTGAAACAACTGACATCGAGTTGTATTTAGGAACTTAGAAGTGAAATAATTCCTGCACTCCCTTTTGTAATTTTGCACATTAAGGACTAAAAAAGGTGTGCCGTTGTACAAGAAGAGTTTGATAAGTTAAATCGCAACATTAAAACTTGTATAACCTGGGTATTGTTGTGGAGCATGGGCTTAAGCATATTTCACATCCCATTATTGTCAGCTATTTGCTCTGATTTGTTCTTAGCTCTTAGTCTGTATTGGTGGTGTTTTTACAGATTGTTGGCCTCTGCCAAGCGCTGAACGATGTACTTGATAGCATGGCAAAGAAGGGATTGTCGATTCCAGTCTGATGATCGGTTCTGTAAAATGTTCAAATGACAGTTTATACCATTTAGGCAGTTCTTTTCTTGGGTTCCCCCTTTCCTCTGTCCTATTCGTCTTTTCGCTGCTGAATCTCTCAACTCTGGTAGAAGAGATTTACTTGGAGGTCGTATTTTTTGGTGGCTGTTACATTGAGCTATTGATTGCCACATGAAGTGCCATAACATCTGTTGGTAACATCGGCCTTGCCTGGTTATTTTGTGTTCTAACGAGGTTGTAATTTCCTTCTTTCTGCAAAGTAAAATCCTTAGTCTTGTGCTCCTATAATTGTGCCGAGCAATTGCATTTTCATGGCAAGTAGGCTGAGTGATTGTAATTTTCAAATCAACATATAACACGAAGCCAAGGAAAAAATTTCTGGATTTAGTTCCGTGTGGTGTGGGTGTGGGTGTAGCCATGTATTTTTTTGTGGCGAGTAATTATTTAGTCATGGACCGCCCGTAACGGTATAGGGCTTTAGTATCCATTATGGTTAAATCAGGGGCGTCAAGCAAGCCTCTTTATTCGTTGTCTCTCTTTTTCTGCTAGAGCCTAGAAGTATTTGATTGCATTGCTGATGGGAAAAAGGCACATTTACCTGGAGCTTCTTTTACAGTCACTTTTGGAAAGAGGAATTTGGTGCGAAAAGGACGGACCCCATATTTCCACCAAATCTCACCATTGTTGGGGGAAGGATAGTAATCTCCTACATTGATCAAGCATGGGCTCAATCTTGTGAGTTGGTTTTCTAGGATGAAATCTACCCACGAGTTTGTATTGTGTCATTTTGTATCGGAACCACGTAGCAATTCGACCTCAGTGCACCTTGCAATTCAACCATCCGAGGAGTGACGCTAGATTAAAATATTTAAAATGTATTGAATAATGATAGGTGAGTGGAGCTGTCAAAAAAGAAAGAAGTCATCAATTCATTCTCGCTTGAATGAGCTGTTATGCACATTTCTTTATATTTATCCAAACAACAAATAACGTCTTATTTTCTCTCTCATCAAACCTCTCAATCCAAATGGTTTTACAAGGGCTGGGTTATTTTAAGTAATAAGAATAGAACCTTCCAGAAATTTGCTCATATCACAATTCACATGACAATTTCTATTTTATCAACATGAACAATTTATTAAATGGAAACATCTTTTACAGTACAAACTTTGTAATGCAGAGGGCTCTAGGAGCTATCATCTATGATCTAGGCCTATGGTGAGGGATTTTAAAGGTTTTCATCCGCTTCTATCCATTTATTCTCCTGTGGTCGTCTTCCGTGTGTTGATGTAAAAATGACGAATATTGTTCCCTTCGTATCTGTTTCTCGTCATTCTCTTTATGTCTATACAATTGTAATCGTCAAAACATGATATTTGTACAAGCTTCCACAATAAGACCATCCAGGTCTTATAACATTTCATTCGTTCACCGAGTGCCTGCTTTGTAGAACTTGTGAACTTCTTGTCAGAAATAGAAATACTCTTTTCGTATTCCTTTCTTCTCAGCCTCCTGCAAAAACAAAGGAAGCCGGAAAACTATACAAGCGTCCACAATAAGACCACCCAGGTTCGGTAACCTTTCATTCGTTCACCGAGTACCCACTTTGTCGAACCTGTGAACTTCTTGGCAGCAACAGGAATACTCTTTTGTTATTCCTTTCTTCCCAGCGTCCTGGTAAACCAAAGGAAGCAGGAAAACTATGAGGTTGAATCTTTGCACGGGGACGAGCTTTTTGATGAATCCCTCCAACTTTGTAAGAGCACGTCGCGGTTGATAGCTGCCAATTGTGACAAATTCTGCAAACAAAACAGTTATCAGTCAGAGAGCATACTTTTCAGCAATAGCAAATTCCAGTTCCCAAATTTGGTGGCAGTGGGGCTTGCTACGGCAGTTTTACCAGCAGGATGGCCATTGAAGATGGTGGTGGAGGTGATGGGAGGTAATGCAACGAAAGAGTTGATAACAGCAATGCTGAGCGCTTAGGTAGTGTTCGGTTCACTTGAATAGTTTTGGAAAGGAAAAAGGTAGCTCAATGAAATAGAATTAACCTAAATTGGTGAATAAAGAATCAATGCCATAGTGTGTACATTATGCCATTGTGTATGTTACCAGACGTCGGAATGAACAAACATTCTAGCTTTATTTCAGTGAGCCCGCCTAAGAGCAATCCCCTAATAGTAATCACGCGATTACAAAGCTCAAAAAGCAATCGTCGGACATAGAAACAGAATGACTCCAATTGTATAGGGAAGGAAACAAAATGAAGTTTTGGTAGGTGACCATCATACAATATTCTCATTAAGATTGTAGCTACAGCTAGCAATAACCAGACTAAATTCTACTAATTAAACCTGCCATTACCATACATTTATAAGGTCAGAAGGAGGCTGTATATAAAAATAAAAAAATCGCCCGGTTCACCGAGTATATCAAGTGATTGTTCAAAACTCCATAAAGATCTAAGTAATCCAAAAAGTAACACCCAGCCACTAAATTCAAGTTTTAACTAGTCCTGATAAATCCACAGTCAAGCAAGGACTCCAGTTGGGATCAAGCGGATTTACCTTAAAAGAAAAATTGATCAAGGAGAGATCGAGAGTTGAGTCAAACTGTTCAAGATCGCCACATTCGTCCATCTTCTGAACAAGAAAGAAAACATAAGAGTCCAAATGAGATCTCCATGAAAACTGCACGCACACACTCACACAAGCACGCGCGCACAGACATGCACCCAGAGAGAGAGAGAGAGAGAGAGAGAGCAGAGACATGCAGGATGAGCTGATACTCTTCACCATTCATTTGATATATGAGTTTCCGCTAATTATAATCTAGTAGAAAGGGTAGGGTTGTCAACTGAGTGACGTGAAACACGTTAAGGTACACAAGCTTTCCACAGGGGTCATAAACATCAGTATCTCAGTTTTAAGTATTGCCACAAAATCATATTCTCTACTGAAATAAGGCGGCAATCCGAAATAAGTGCATTTACGTATTCCGGTCATTCCTCTGCACAAAACTGGAATACAGAGAATGCAAAAGTCTAATTTTAATGAACTTATCAAAATAACAGTTACATCACAGAGTTCATTTTCTACCAGAAATTAATTCGTTATTAAACATTACAAAGCCCCTTTCTGGGATCAAAGAGCCTATCCTGTCCTAAGTGTGTGGGCATATATGGCAAGTTCCTAAGAGAGTATATCAATAGTCTTCCTTAGCCAATGTCATTTCCGGCTGCTAAGAATAATGGTTCAATTTATTACCAAGTGATGTCACTTCTGGATAACTTTCTATCAGTAAAAAGAAGTTTTGATTGTTTGGTTGGTGGTTTTACGAGCATCATAGCATTTTACCCACTCCAATTAAAACTTTCCATCATAGGAGTTCTTGTTCATTTACAAGGGAATCTTAAACTAAGTCCATTGAGAATATCCTACAGCAGGACATTTGATTAGGGGCCTTAGGGCTGTTAATGATTAAAATACTTCTTTCCCCACTGACTAGAGGAAGAGAATTCTTCACGAATTAGCTTTTGTAGTCTGAAGAAACCAAACACCATGGGTGGACCTATGTAGAGGCAAAGGAGGTCACCTGACCCCGCTGGATTAAAATTCCCCACAGATATGTACATATGTATTTGAATATTTTGGTAATTTTGCCCCGAGACTTAATACTCTATTTCTAGATCTTGCCTCTAGAAACATGAAATATTTACAACCTTGCCCAAACAGTTCACCAAATCTCCCATGATCTTTTTCTTTTTTGTGGTTCCACCATTTTTTCACACTCTCCTCACATGTGAATAAGCGGAGCTCAGTTATACATCATAGTATAATTTTCTTTTTTTGTTCTCTCTTAGTCTCTCTCTACTCCAAGTAACATGACATACCACTTTTTGCCTGGATATATTGAATAAATCTCTTTTGGTTTAGTTTTCTAATGAACTCCCTCCGTCCCATTTTGATAGTCCCCTAGGGAAAGACAAATTTTTCAGAAAAAATAATAAAGTACTTCCGTTTATAATTTTTAAATTTTTTCTCACCAAATTAAAGAATTAATCGAGATCTTTAATTTGGTACGAAAAACTAGAATAATCATGCTTGAAAATATTTTAATATTTTATCCGAAAATTAAATATACTTTAGTAGGGGACCATCAAAATGGGACGAAGGAAGTATATGCTGTATATTCTCGACCCCACCGATGCCTGCGTCCGCTGTAAACACCAGAAAGATTTGAGGGTTTCTAGAAGAAAAACCTACAAGATGCATGCAAAATGCCAACCCACAGTTATGTCTCTTTGATGTTGTACCCTACATGGGTTGGAAAATGTGCCCGCTAGATAAACTTCTCTTATTGTGAAATAAGAAGTGAAGCTCCAAGTATCAACACCAGGCAAGTAAGCCAGACAAGTTAATGCTAAGTTGAACATAATGGATGAGAAAGTAAACAGATGTGAAAGAATATTTACCTCATCTCCAGAATTTGAGGAGTCACTAGCATCAGAAGCAGAATCAGTAGAGTCTGTATCATGTGGCACTCCAGCGGAAAATTGGGTGTACCGTGACACAAAATAGCTCGTGTCTTCTGTACTGTCCGGGTTTGGTACAAAGGCAGCCTACGAGTTTTTCAAGTAAATAAAGTCAACAATGTGAATGGCAAAACCATTTCAATGAGAAATTATTCACTGGAAATGCGAATCCTACCTTTTGTAAGGCAAGGGTGTCCCAGTTAACTCCCTTAAAAAATGGGTGTGCTTTTACCTGTTGAAAAGTTGAAGGCAGTAACGAAAGTCATTCTAGCATTAATCTTGCCCGTATTTATTTGGCACAAACAATAGACCATCATTTCATAATCCAACACTAAGAAACTTGTATACCCAAAAAAATACTAATGCAAGGGGAATACCTCTGAAGATCCTTTTGCACCAAAGCGCTGATCTGGATCGTGAACAAGGAATCTACATGTATGAAGATTATGCGTAAATGAAGCTGTTGTACAGAAACCTTTCTTGTCATACAGAGAAAACAAAGTACAGAAGCAAACATCATTTGTTTTAAGGATAATATGACCAGTTGACCACCTTACATATTTTGACGTCAAGTGGATAAGATGATAGTATTCTCACCCTACTTGCAGTTATATGTCGCAGTGTTGGATTAATGCAAGTGAAAGAGAACAATCTACTAAACAGAGTTCTCATAAATGTATC
Source organism: Gaultheria prostrata (assembly GCA_036023075.1). Taxonomy (NCBI): domain Eukaryota; kingdom Viridiplantae; phylum Streptophyta; class Magnoliopsida; order Ericales; family Ericaceae; genus Gaultheria; species Gaultheria prostrata. Next base: position 29,364 of record JAXBDA010001656.1, read on the forward strand.
TACAGTTATAAAGGACTTACAAATGCCGATCTACAAGGAAGCCCATTATTAGTTTGTACTTTGTACACTTCAAACAAATAATCAAAATTTATTAATTTTATACTACCATATGTGAGATACCAAAAACCGTCCATATACATGCTGTTCTGAATTTTCTGCCATCTCCTAAGGCCTACACCATCTTATCTGGTTCATGTTATAGCAAAGTGGTGATAATACCAACAATAATAACAAAACCAGGCAACAGATGACTATTTCCTCTTTGGAACTATCTACATCTAAGGTTTCAGTTTCTTCCAAATTATTCTCTGATACACTGACTGCTACTGTTTGCATACCTGTACTTTCTGTTTATACTTGTGTAGTATCATAAATAGAAAACACAGACTTGTAGATGTTGGTGTTGGAACCATATATAAGTGTCTAAGACACTACTTTCAAGCCGTTTGAAATAAAGGCAAATAAAATTCAATATGATGAGCTAAATTGAAACCATGAAATAGATCCAAAAGGACTTCCTAAGTTGATGACCCACCTGTCAATCAAGTCCTGAGCTTCATAAGACATGTCACCAGGAACAGAAGGCCAGGGAACTTTCCTGTTAAGAATGTTGTCGAAGATTATCTGCATAGCCATAAAATGGAGCAAATGTTACAAGGGCAAGTACTTCCTCTAGCATGGAAAAAAGGATATCTGTACCCAAATTTTGCGCCCTTAAGATAAGAAATCACAAAATAATTAATAGTAAGTGAGACAATGCTTCTACCAGACTTCATGGCTCTCTCAACCACGAAATTAAAGAAGCAAGTAAGCACATAAACATTGAATCACCGGATATGAATACTGAAGTATAATTGTCATCAAGTTCTTTATCATGTCCTAGAAGTCTAAAGCACGTAATTCTGAAAAAATCCTTAAGAAGATTTAGAAGATGTTTCTGTCGAGTTCTTGCCAAAATTGACAAAAGTACTGATACCTCTGGATGTTCAGCATTAAATGGTGGGATTCCAGTGATAAGTTCAAATAGGATAATCCCTACTGACCACCAGTCTGCAGCATAACCTGTAGGAAAATTCAGAGGTCATTTCAACTCCTCACTACACTAAAAATGATACCTAAATGCGGGTGTGTAAAGTGTAAACCATGCTCAGCTCCAAGAAGAATCTCAGGTGCCAAGTAGTCTGGCGTGCCAACAGCTGAGCGCTGACTTCTACCCTCAAATTTCTGTGCGCGCTGACCGTGTGCATCTAAAAGAGTCATCCCATCTGTCTCAGGTGCAGGTAAATCACCCGTACTGTTCATAAGGCCAATTTTGGACAAGCCAAAGTCTGTAAGCTGAAAGAATAAGCAGTGATTAGCACATGACTGCTAGCATTACAAAGCCCAATGCAAGTGTTAAATTAGAAAATATAGGTCATACTTAAAAATAAAAAACAAAAAAATCCTGATCCACGTAAGTATTGAAATAATGGCTTTGTTCGGAAGCCTTTTTTGCCCATTTTCAAACAAAATTTTCAAAAAGAATTTTTCTTCTTCCAATTATTACTTACATTTCTCTCTCCACTCATTACCTCATTATTCTCATTTCTGTATCTCTCTCCAATCATTTCCTAATTATTCTCATTTTCAAAAATCCAACCAAACACTATCTCAAAAATTCTTCTCAAAATTTTCTTTCCAAAACCCATCCAAACACAGCCACTAATTTTTCAAAAAGAATAAGATGTTAGGAAAAGGGTCCAGCAACGCATATCAAGTTATCTACCCTGTATGGAACAGAACAGAATTGCATAGGGGAGAATCATGATGTAAACAGGGAGACAAATGCAAACGGAGAGACTTGAACCATAAACCTAAGACCTCCTAGAAACCAGAGGTATGATTGGTTTACTAATTCCCAAAAGCTGAAGCTTGTTAGGAAACGGGTCCAACCATGTAAATCAAACAATTCAAGTGGTACAAAGACTGATATGATTCTTTTACACGGTCCAGTATTCAATAACTTTCATGTGTTCTGTCCATTGGACACAATGTCTTAAAAGCTACCTATAATCATCCTACCATTCTGATGCTGCAAACAACCGACAATACTCAGGCCAATAGATGTAAAACGTTTACTTCAGAAGACTGTCCAAAATATAGTAATGCGTCAACAAGTGGTTGTAAAGAAAAGTCTCTGTCCTTTTTATTAGCCGGTAATGATGCCATCAGCACGAAACATTGATGCAGACTAAACATGTTGATGCATTATTGGAAACTAGTATCTCAATCAAAGCTCAGAATGTATGACAGAGTCTAAAAAGGAACCTTGATATGCCCATCATGCGCAATCAATATATTGTCTGGTTTCAAATCCCGGTGCACAATTCCAAGAGAATGCAAGTATTCCAAAGCAAGAACCTGAAATGTATAAATCTTACTTGAGAAAAGTTATACTACAAGAAAGTAATAGCATCTCCAGGGAATGAAGTTTAACAAACCAGTTCTGCTATATAGCTACGAGCTACATCCTCCTCAAAACAACCGATGTTTCTGAGCAAAGAGTACAGATCACCACCGTTGAGATATTCCATAACCAAATAAAGGTTGTCTCTACTCGTGAATGAATAAAAGAAACGAACCTGCAAGTATTGAGATGACATGGTCATACCATATAGAAGTCAGTATAAAACAACTTACATGTATGTGAATGACACTGTCAACAATCGTCCTAGATAATCAAACTTTATAGATAATAAGTAGCTCTAATAAACAACAAAATAATCGCCCACTGGGGCTAGGCCAGTGGCCAGGGCCAAGGACTTCCCCTCTAGAGGTCTTAGGTTCAAATCTCAAATGGGTGGATCAATGATTAATTCCTCCTCACTTCCCTTGACCCTGGACACCTTCGTCAGCAAAAGAGTAATAATAATGTTGTAGGTCAGTATATAGATTGGAAGCTACTCCGCCACTTAATCAACGTAAGCAGCATATCCAGGACCACAATCATGAAGATACACCATTACCAAAAAAAACAATGGTATTCAGGCATGGCTAATGTCATTCAAACAGGCAATTGTCATAGCTGAAAAGAGCAATTAATTTGAATGTTACCACAAAAGGGTTTCTGACTGTTATCAAGATGTTACGCTCCGCCAGTATGCGCTCAATGTCATTTTTCCGAATCATATCCAACTTTTTTAGCACCTGCAGCATAAGAGATGGATTACCATGAAAACCTACAACAAAGTAAGCACATCATGGAAACTGATACATTCAAATAGCAAAACTATACTAAACCATGATCAAACACTTTCTAGCAAATTCTTTTGAGCAAAACATAGAAATTAATCTTTTCTAATTTCTCCATGTTAATCTACAAACATAGAAATCAATCTTTTCTGATTTCACCTTGCTAATCTATGTCACTTCCTATCAAAACACCCTTAGACCTCTATTATACATCTCACAGGTGAATGTCTATGCATGAAGCAAATGCATTAGTTAATTTAATTCCACTAAAAATCATCTCGATAAATGGTTACCTTTATTGCAAATAAATCCCCTGTCGCTCGCTTTCGTGCAAGAAATACTTTACCAAAAGCACCTCTGCTTATTGGTTTTATAATCTCAAAGTCTTCAATGCTTGTCCGTTCTTTATGTGAGGGATGACTGGGAGATGATGTTGAACTACTTTGAGATGCACTATCCAGAAAAAATTTACTGTTTATAATATGTCTACCGTTACTCTTCATGCTTTTCTCATCCGATAGATCACAAGCATGTATATACTTTTCTCTGCATTTGAATTTGACAAAATAGAGGTTAAATTCATCACTTCAGAGTTGCATATATACAAAAAACTTCTTGCATTTATACATTACCGCAGCAAACTCTCTATTCGGCCTCCAAATGTGTCTACTACAAGGGCTTTGATTTTGCTATGGTGTAAAACATCCTGTAAATCCTCAATACAAGCAAGTAAAAACTCATGGGATCCTTGCTTGGACAGATCTGCACCAGCTGCGCAGCGAGCAATGTCCACTAGTTCGGTCATCTACAAAAGGAAACATGAATTGTTAAGTTTTAGCATATGTACAATTCTTTTGCCCTTTTAGATGCACATAACTTATGAGCAAAGCAAGAACATAAGCAAAGACAAATCACTAAACTCCTAGAGAACATCATAAGTTATCTCAAGAGTACAAACAGAAGAAAGGGAGTGCCAAAGACTACCAGTGAGCAGATTACGAAATAGGGACCATATAAATGTGTTAATGTTCTTTCTTTTCCTCCCCTCCTTTTCTTCACCAAAATCTTGGAACACTCTCACCATAATAAATTGGGAGCCTGAATTTCCTGATCCAAGATCAGTAATCGTATGCCTTGGACCTAGAAAAGCTACCTACAAACCAGACAATTGTTGGCATCATCTGCCCAAAAGTGGATGAAGAAAGTCAACCTAGGAAAACATAGTGCTTCCGTGGCCCAAAGTCACCAAAGACAAATTCATTACTTATTGACGAAAGCAAGCATTGGACAGTCCTAGTCACATAAGCCACAATTTTTTTGTTTTAAAGAATTTAGGGCCATGCTGTTGTTGAGTAATGTTTCTTGAAGAGAATTGCGTGTTTCTTCCTTGTTCTATTAGGCTCGGGATAATGATGGTAATGGACATTTGCAATTCCATTGCCATGTCAATTGTTAACCCCCACCCCCAAAATCCCACATGCATAAGGCACATTCTGATTTGTTTGTCTGTCTCCTCAACAATTATGAAATATAATTTGTACAACGCAACAAATCCATGCGTTTTCATCTCTTCAAATGAAATGCTACACACATACACAAAAAAAAGAACTTCTTTTAACAATAAAAACGTTAAGCATCTAGAGGTACTAGTCAAGTATTTAAGTACACCAAACCACGATGACTTACTTGTTGCACATCCTCCAGCTCAGAAGGATTGTTATGTTCCATCCACAAGAAATCAAAATTTCCTGTTCTAGGGGTATTCGTGGAAGATCCTGATGTTATGCTTTCTGCTGAGGAGGGTGGACCACATTGGCCAAGCTTCATGCCCAAGTGGCCCCTCAAATTATTGATAGCGAGATGAGAATCATCTATAAAGGCAGTGTCCATCTCATGAAGATCCTCAAACATACCTTCTATGCCTTTGCTTCTCCACTCACTTAGATTTGGAGAATAACCTTCGGATAGGGTTCCAGGATTTGGGATTTGAATTCTTGAATTCTCAGGGCTGTCATAGGATGCATGGACAGTCATGTTGAATGACTCTATGATTATTTCTAGCATCTCTGCTAGTTTCAACAGTCGGTCATCAAAATCAACACATTTTAGATCACATTTTTCCGCGTAAGCACATATATAGGAATGAACTTCCAAATGTGAAGTGGGAACAACTTCCTCACATATCCTACAAATAACAGAATCAGATTCCTCCAAACTTCTTTCTTGCTCATGAAGTGAACTACTAGCCTTGTCTACCGAGTCTCCAAGAAAATTACCATCAGCTTTATGATACTCTTGAACACTAGGAAGCAAATCAAAGTGGGAACTTTGCGGAACAGAATCATTATTCATAGCCATGAAATCCATTGTGGAAGTTGCTTCAGATGAATTAGATGTCTTAATCTGCTCCTGCAATTCATGTTTGGCATCTCTTATCAGGTTCGAAGTATAAGCAGGACCAGCATTAGGAAGTGATGGATCAGGATCCCAGCTCATTTCAACATAAGGAACATTGTCTAAGCATTTCTTGATTTTATGAAGAGAATTCTCATCAATCGACTCACTGCCTCTCTCAAAATGCAACAACCTTGTGCACCGTGTCAATATGAAAAGCATGCGCGTCAACAGCCACTTCAGCAATCCCGTTTGGCATAGCTTCCTTTTCTCAGTGAGATCTTGAACAACTGTTTCGCACTTGGCACGAAGTTCTGAGGAGGTCATTTCAAGACACTGTTGACAAAGAATCAGGAGATCCTCTACCAATTTATGCGCTTCTGGGGATGTGAAGTCATTTTTCTGCGAAAGTTCCATCAGCTCCCCAGCGAAACTAGCAAGCTCCATATTCACTACTTCTTTTGCAGCATCAAACCTTGAGCGCAATGATCCCAAAAGTTCCTGATTTTCATTTCCACAAACAGAAATAGTAAATAACTCACATGGTAAACTAAGTGGGAAGGAGAAAAATTAATGTGAAATTGGACAGCTGAACCAACAGAGACCAATCTGAAAGGGATGAACAGCAAAGCCCAACTCATGATACCTTCAAATCGTTAAAGCTGTGAGACCGAGGATGAATGGGGTGAATCCTACCCTTGGGTCCAAGTTCATGCGAAAAACTTTTTATGACTTTCGGCACTTTACTGATACGCATGTTTTCTGCTGGAGATTGGTTTACAGTTGAATGCTTCCCCGCCATGTGCAGTTTAGTTCTTGGACCCTCCTTGACAAATCCCTTAACGTCCGAGCTACTATACTGCCAAAAAGTAGTGACGCTACTTCTTTATTAAGAAGCACAAAGCTTAACAAAATCATACTCCAAGCAAAAGCTCCAAAACCCCGTCAGCCACGTTGTTAGCCAAAACCTTACCTCAGAGTTTGGAGGATTATCATTGAAATCTTTACTGGAATCTTTGGAAAGATGCGATTTGAACCAGCGAGCTATTCTCTTCCCTTTATGGCGTCCTACGAAGCCAAAGAATCCAGTAAGTTTGCCATAATTTCTCTATAATTTTATTGAGTTCGGTACGAACAAACAAGGATGTTTTGTTAGAACAAAGACACAATATTTGGGACGAATCATGAATGTGCAAAAACAAAACGTAAATGACCATATCTTTTTGCTCCCAAATCATTCCCACATCCCAAACACAGAATAACATGGAGAAACAGTTTGAAAATAATACTAGTTCTGCTAATTTTCAAGATCCGCAAATACAGACCCCGATATACACAGTTACAGCTTCTATAGATACTCCTATGAATTTCCAATGCAACCTCTCCATTCCAACTTGCAGAAGTATTAATAGTACTATGGCAACACATAAACAAGATATACACATACAAAGTCTGTATTTTTTTGCAAGAGATCACAGAATAATAGGGATGCTTTCGATTTTGAACGAACGAAGCAAGAAAATCCACACATAAACTGAATTGGATCTGTAGACATGTCCCCTCATATGCCTTATGGCTTTGATTTAGGGGCATGGTTCCACAGTCTAACATCCATAAGCAATAAGCTCCTTGATTTTTTTAGGTATAGGGAGCCACAATTTCAGTGGTAGAAGATTCTAAGAGCATCAACTTTGTGTATATATTATCCACTATGTGTATGCGCAGTGGAATAGTGCCATAGTGGGATAGTTGTTATGATAAGGTGGTTTTTAGTCAATAACTCTTTCACCTAAGTGTAACCGCCCATGCCAAATTTTAGTTGGTGCATTAACTGATTTAGGTGAGTCCCATTATCGGAAAACAAAAGCATACATGATCTCCAAAGAGGACACCAAAAAGGGCAGAACCTTTATATATATAAGAATAGATCGGTCGACAGGATTATATGTTAAGTCTGTCTCCAGTCCTTGGGTCCATACCCTATCGATTGAGGTTTACATGTGTTAAAGTCTGTCTCTGATCCTCCCATTCATAATCCATCGGTTGAGGGTGACATGGGTCCTGTTATGGTTGTATAGCAGAATTATACAATTACAATTTACAGATACATATGCATAAACATACACGTGAAGATACGAATACAAGTTTGAAACAACAGTACATGCATATAAAAGCTAGACGAACCTTCTCTATAACCGTTGAGTTTTCCACGTCCTTGAGCCACAAACCTTTGCTTCTGCTTCCCATGAGGCCTCGAAACTCCACGATTCACAGAATCGGATAAACTATCGGCATCATCATCTCTCGAACTCGGCCCGCCCGTCAGTGTAACCCGTCGAGTCTTGATCCGGTTCAACCCGGTCGGAATACCCGTCTCCGACACCGACTCCCCGCCGGTTTGACTCGTTCCCGCCATCTCACGGAAACGCGATACTCACATCGATCGATAAATCGCAAACGTAAACCCTAATTCTCCGATTTCAGTCCCTTCCGTACGAAGTCATCAATCTCCGAATACGGGAAACACAGAACGGAGAGCGAGAGAAGAATCGAAGAAGAAGAAGAAGAATCGGAGATGCAGAAATATATGTATCTATGTATGTATATGCGTATGTATAGTTGGATGAATTTTGGAGCGAAAGTGATATTTGCAAATTTGTTCGTTTGGTTTTCAAAAAACTGATGGGATATGGTTTGTCATTTGTGGTGGTGGTGTTCGTGTGCGGCTGCTGAAACACAAATGAGGGGAAAAAATGCCGTAAACAAATATAAGTCTGAGTTTGTCGTTTGATTTTACGGGGATAAAATTAATTGGATGATTTTATGAGATTTCATATTTTAGCACGTTGATTTTATAAAAAAATTCATAAAATCAACGTGCTAAAATGTGAAATCCCATAAATTTTATAAAATCAACATGCTAAAATATGAAATCCCATAAAATCATCCAGTAGATTTTATGGGATTTTTTTTATGGGATTTCTCATAAATCAAATGACAAATTCAGCCTAAATAGGGCCCACTTCGGATAGAAATGAGTGCAAATTTGATGCTATATTTGGAATGGATTGAAATAAAAATATGATTACTGATGAAATATTCAAATGAAAATTGAATGTTATATATTTTAGTGATAACTATATTTGGAATAGATCGGAATAAAAATATGATTGCCAATGAAAAATCAATGAAAATTTGATGGTATATTTTAGTGATAGCTATATTTGGAATAGATTGGAATAAAAATATGAGTGCTGATGAAAAATTCAAACTGTTTAATTATTATCAAAATAGAGTGAAAATCTAATTACTCGTTTGCTACGTGGCAATCTCAGATGACTAGTTCAATTCTTCAAATACAAGGAGATAAACAAAAAGTCACACTCCTTTAGGCCTAATTATTTAATGCTTCTGTAACACGGTCATGTAGTGCTTCAAGATATTTTAACATCGTACATCCTCGTCAAGACTTCCGTGATCCAAATCTATCATCATGAGGAAAGCTGAAAAATCCTAGATCGCCTAGGTTTAATAATTTGCTAGGTTTAATTTTTTTAACTCAATAAAATATCAATATCAAACGATATATGAATCAATCACCAATACAAAGCAATTAAACAGATGAACACCAGGATATACGTGGAAAACCCTAAATGGGTAAAAAACCACGGGAATGAATCAAAACCACTATAATCATTGTGCAGTTACAGATATACCTATCCAAACGAAGTAAATCCTCACAACGTTCTAAGTATCATCTGTCGAGTCACACGTACACCGCACCCAGTGATCTTGATCGCCAACAGCCTTGAGTCCACAAACCTTCCAAAAAAGCTAACGAAAAAAATCCTTAGGAATTATCTTCAAAAAAGTTGTCGACCGAGATTTGCATGTCTCGCCAATATTAGTCTCTGCCGCATGTCACCAAATCATCACAGAAGATGTTAATATATAGGGTTTTCTTTTTCACCCTAGGTATGCTGCCTTTTTTCTTTTTTCTCTTTTCTCATTGACTAGTCAAACCCTAGGAAAGATAACAAGAGGCCAATGAGCTACTTGGTGGACCACAATAAGTCCATGTTGGACCCCTTGCTAGGCCTCTTTAATTTTAATCCAATACACTCATTCTCCATTACAAATATTGACTCCTTCCACTTTAATCCTATACAGACTCAATAGTCTATAACAATAATAAAATTACAACTCAATAGAAATATGTGTTTTGTCGTACGGAATTGCCAAAACAAGAAAACTCTGGAATTTGGTCCTTATGAAAGCTAAGGGGGCGATGCACAAACTGACTTATTAGTCAGTGAAACTGGCTTATTGAGTGAAATTGAGTTTATGTATTTTAAGAGAACGACATATCTCGTAAAAAACAATAAACTATTTTCGAGATTAAGTCAATTTTATGGAAAACATTTTTTCACAACACAGAGTGTAATGTGTATGCTATATTTGAAATAGATCGGGATAAAAATATGATTGCTGATGAAAAATTCAACTGGTTCAATTATTATCAAAATAGGAATATGCAAACGTGTGCCCAATAGACACATGTTAAGGTTGAAAAAATGTATTGAAATGTGTGAAAAGTGTATAGGGATATGTAAAAGTGTAAAAAATGTATTAAAATGTGTGTTTTTTTGTTTGATTGTGTGCTCATTCGGCACACGTTAGTAAGACCCATCAAAATAAAGTGAGAATCTAAATTACTCGTTTGCCGCGTGGCAATCTTCGGTGAGAGTGGGAATCTAAATTTCTCGTTTGCCTCGTGGCAATATCCGATGACTTTCAATTCTTAAAATACAAGGACGTACACGGCCTGGGGGCGGGCTGTCCCCTTAAGGGACAACATGCATGCTGATCCATCCGAGCCGTCCGTGCTTGGCGATCAACGGCTCAGATCAGTTCAGTAATGAACGGTGCAGATCTGTTTGAGTCCGAACAAATCTGGGTCGTTGATCGCCTAGCACGGACGGCTCGGATGGGGTCAGCATGCATGTTGTCCCTTAAGCGACAACTCCATCCCCCATTTCCGACGTACACTCCATTAGATTTTAATTACTCCTTCTTGGGTGGGGCGGGTGTTGTGCACCGTGTTGTGCGCTCCTTGGCCGTTCGATCATATTTTGGACAGTTTGGATGCATTCGGTAATTTTAATTTAATTTTGATTTACTTTTATCAGTAAAAAATCAAAACACATCCGGACCGTCCAAAACACAATCGGATGGCCGAGGGGTGCACAACACAATGCGTAGCACCCAAGTGCACAACACACACCCCGCTTCCTGCTTCCAGATGTTTTAATACACATATCCTGGCCAAGACTTCCATGATCCAAATTTATCATCCTGGGAAAAAATTTAGGAGATGATCCACAAATTGACTTCTTGATAATAAATCGGTGAAACTAGCTTATTGAGTGAAATTAAATTGATATATTATGAAAGAATAATAAAATATTGTAAACACAATAAATTTATTTTGAAAATAAGTCAATTTTGTGAAACACGCTCTTAAAATGTTTTCCATGACAGTCTAGGGTGGATGCAGAAGTGGCGTGAAGGATAGCATGATGGATGGAGCAGGTGGCCGGATAAATGTTGGAAAATACCAGTTACGTAATGAACTTTCGAAGTTGTATGATAAACTTATCCAATAACCGATACTTCGAATAAAGGCCCAAAACAGAAGGAAAAAAGAAAAAAGAAGACATGTAACCATGTAGGAAAAGACAAGTGGTGACTAGCTTATGCGGTAGAGTTTTTTGAATGTCTATCCTCTTGAATGTCTCAAATTGCATCCCGGGATCAAGTCTCATTCTCCCTTCTCCATGTAATAGATTAGGAACGGCGAATGATAGGAAAAAAAAAATGAATACGACTACCTTAATTGCAGTTAAGTGGCCTTCCCCATTCAACGACCTTATCTTGCCAACGAGTCCGGCCGCTCAAATGGCAATAGGGAATCACTGATGAGTAGTAGATTTAAATATTTTGAGTTCGAAACTTATAATCTTTTGGGGCCATGCCGAAAGAGTTTTTCTTGTGAATTCTCTATTTCCGACATAGATAACCAGTTTTTCAGCAGACCGAAGAGGAAATTTAGTAGACGATGGACGATGGACTTTTGGAAGCCGGACGATGGACTTTTGTAAGAAAATTATTTATAAGGAATTAGGGAAGGAACATAATAATAGTAAAAAAGGTTGACATTTTTTGGTAAAAAGTCAAATTCTGGTGCCGGTATTTTCACGTGAATCAACTCTTTTATTTTTCTACGAATAACACTGGATAGAAATATATATTTTTTTTTGTCATTCGTTATTCCTACTCTATTACATGGGGGAGGGGGAGGGGGGAGTGAGACCCGATCCCGAGATACAGTGTGGGGCATCCAAGAACTCTACCGCATGAGCTAGTCACCACTTGCGGATAGAAATAATTGACATGTAAATAAAGTGTATAAACAACTTTTTGGAAACTTTTGGGATTCACTATTGTGTTATATTATTTCGGATACTAAAATACATAGGTTTCATATACTAAAACTCCTCACCCTTATTTGCTTTGAAATCTCTGAGTCTTTAGGGTGAGGATAGGATTCACGAGTCGGTCACAACACCCGGCTGACAACTTAGGGTGAGGAATTTTTTGTAGGATCAAAAAGATATAAAAAATGTAATAAAGCTAAAACTCGTAACATTTCTATTGTAAAATAGTACTAGTACAATTCTGGTACGACCATCTCATACGAGCGTGTGGAAATGTGTTATTTTTCACATGTAACGCCGAGTAAAAAACTATTTATGTTATTGTTTGAGATACGTAAAAAAGTAAAAATCAACTCTCTCATTTTAGGTGTTCTCAATGAAAAAGATCGAATTTCGTTTATTCTGGTGGTCCATCCATCGACGGTGTTGAATTTTTTAAGGGTTCTAACTTAAAATTAGTTGACAATAGGTGGAGTAATCTGAACATCATATTAACCAAAATTGAAGGACTTAAATTATTATTTTTTCCTTTTTTATATCTTTATGTTCGAGCTAGCTTGCGCACACCTCGACTAATTCCTGAATCCAGAAGATAACGACATAACATAACTCCAATAGCCTCAATGTTTGCGATGATTTCCCTCCTTGGAATTCAAACTTGAGTGACTTAAATAAGCGAGTTGCCAGGATATGTTAAGACTCTCCCTCGAGTGCAGTCATGATGCACATGGAGGTAAGAATTGATGGGGTGAAGGAATTGACTCGGGTGAGGAATTGATCATGAGAGAAGACCCACTCAAGGTGTTTGCTATGATATCATCTAACATGCCGATCGGCTGGAACGTTTCCTACCTTAAAATCCGAATCTCAATTCAACGAATCTAAATTGTGCTTTTAGAGCTGTCCAATAGAAATAATGTTTGCTTTCTACGCTTCACAGTTCACACCATCAACTGTGGCCACTTGCTATTGCTGGGATTTGTATGAATTTACAGGGAGGACTTTTAGCGAACTAGTCACCTAGATAGTGTTGTGGTGGTGCTCTGTCTTCTTCGGATAGTAGCTATGGCTCAATCGGACATTCTACAACGGGCCAGAAACTCCAATGGTCACGCCTATATGAGGTTGCTACGCTGGTCACTCATTCCCACTATTTTCCCTGTTAAAAAAAAAAACTGTGGAAGTACTACTACTATAGGATGTTTAGTCTGCGGACACGTGTCTTACACGTGGCGATGAGAAGTGGATTACTGCATGGTGATGCAACGATAACGTACTAAACGGATAGTCGGTCTGCTGAAATAAAAATTGCGAAACTAATCGAACGAGTAGCCAAAAGAAAAAAAAAAGAAAAAAAAGTGAAAGATAAATCTAACTCGAATCAGAGACACATACAAAAATTAAAATCCCACGGGGAAAAAATAACTTTGCTTGTTAGAAACTACTCTCCCCCAGGAAAGTGGTGTTTGAGAAAACTCGGCATGCATACCGCCGTCAACGCTCAACGCCTCCGGCCTCCATCGTTGCTGAATAAATCAAATTCCACACAGGGAGATCCGTTTCACCACATATTAGCGGTGGTCAATTCTGAGGTGCAAAGGACCGAGGGCTTGTAGTCTAGCGGTTATCTCCTGGTTCTCTCACAAGTGAGACCAGGGTTCAAGAACTCCCTCTGGACTAACTCACTAACTCTCCCGCTAACCCCCACTAATGTGTATTGAATGACAAAAAAAAAAATCACAGGTGCAAAGGATTAGGGAGATCTCATCTGACAAGGAGTCTGCTCTTAGCCCATATCCACAAGATAGAGGAGAGGACGAGGGAACCCTAACTAAGAAACTTTCTCGACCCAGCTCTCTCGTCATTTTACTTGGGAGTGTTTTGGCTAAATAATTACGCCTTTTTTAATCCTTGCTTAATCTTTTTATTTTTCGCATTTATTAGTTTCACATTGATTTTTTATAAGTAAATTATTGGTTCGTCTCAGATGAATCTAAAAGTAAAAAATTACTAACCCAACTAAATTTTTGTGAATGAAGACATATAATCCAAAGCACCCCTTATAATCCTTGGACAACTATTTTTAAGGTTACAATGATATGATAAAAATGGATGCCTGATAGACATCGTTATCTACGTTCGAAGTTTCACACGGGCAGATAAGGTGGAATATGGCGCAGCATCAGCAAGAAGCCCCTTTCAACTCATCAAAGAGCAGACGGAATTATTTTCATACTACCACGTTTTGCAGCAACATATGCCAAAAGTTAAAAGGTCAAAATGAGAGAAGCTTTTAGACCAAAAGTGCTAACGGAGCTGGTGGTACACCATGGTATTTAGCACAAAATAACAACACAAAAGTATAAAAGTTGATGCTTAAATCTATAAGGTTTTTTCCAGCTGGGGTTTCAGAGCACAATACACCCAGCGAGCAAGAATGTGTGTCCAAATCGAACATAACAAGTGAACGAAAACAACGGGAGGAAGAAAATTACATTTCGAGGTCCCAAGTTGTCTCGGCAATTAACTTCGGCAGTTTTAGCTCCTCTCCTAAATTCATGGACGCTGCAATCTGGGAGAAATAGGAAGCCCAAGTTAGAAATTGATACAATCAAAACAGGTAGTAATCACACAACAGAGAATCTGACCAACATCTCGGCATTTCTTGGCTAAACATCTGTGATGAAGCACAAACTAAACTTATCATATAGTCAAAATGTAAAGTTTAACCCTCTTGTTTCCTTGATTCTTGGTGTCAAGCAATGAGCAAAATTCATAATACGGACACGTGTTTGGCTGCACTTGCTTACCGAGCCAAGGAGTGTACCAAATACTCCTACTGCTTACATTCAAATAAGCAAATAAGCAAGGCGAAACAAACGGATCGTTAACTGAAAACTTTAATTACAGAGGAAAGTAATCCGCGGTTCAGCTGCCAATACGCTCAGAGTTATCCGATAGTACTGATGATGTGAACTCTTGGGAGCAACAGTACAGGTAGTGAGCGGAAAGAAAGGATTCCAAAAAAGCTCAAGTCGGTAAAAGCAGAGTTGAAACTCTAAAAGAAAAGTAAGGACGGGAAGAGGGAGAGAACTGCACTATGCATAAGAGAAGAGTACCACCTTCTGCCAATAGTTCCCTATTATTCATTCCTAGAAGAATGCTTTGTTCCCATAAGAATGATTTTCCCGGCGTAAACATGTTTATCACGTGCAGACCTGCAATTCCTAACAGATAATGTAACCTAACGAAAAACTAAACCAGCCAAAGAAACACTAGTCTTCAGTTAAGCAGGATTCAAAACAAAGCGAATATTATGCTCTCAATCGCAATAAAAAACCGCTTCAAAATACAAAATCCGCATGATTTCCCGGGAATTAACCATGGGGAAAAGGCATACTAAAAGATGCATATGTACTAGATACTCCAAAATAACCAATACTGATGTATTCAATCAACAGCCATCATATGATAAATTTTTCGTACGGACTATGCTCTCAATTCCAAGGAAAAACGGCTTCAAAATACAAAATCCACGTGATTTCCTATGTATTAAATGACCATGGCAAAAAATTCCCAGTAAAAGATGGAGATGTACCAATATACTATTCAATCAACAGCCATCATGCGGTAACTTTTTCATATGGATCATGAGCAATTGATCTATACATCCTTACGCCTGAACGGAAAGATAATCGGCTTTCCAGATTTACCACAAGAGACCTTAGTTCACTCACCATATCCTAATTCGAACAGATGATAATTTCCAAAAGTGAATGCGGTAATTGCAAGGTACTATTTCAAATATATGTATTTATATCCTCTCGGTCCCCTTGTAATACAAATGTTCAAGGAGCGAATACTGCCACGTGATTGAAAATGAGTGGCTAAACGGTAAGATGAATGAGGAACCCAATGAAGCATTACTACTCAAAGCATTCTACCCATTTTAATGAGGTTGATTACTATTGTATTCTTACTGTTCGAGCTTTCGAACAAACAATACTTCTCAATTGTCATTAATCATGCCTCAAACCTTTTTGAACTATTTGTAATATTAATTAGCTCCCAATGAGAGTGCTACAAACATCCGCAGTAGGGCTCTTGCTAATCGTACAAGAAAGCAATCTCAGATGATTCTGGAAGGTACCTAGAGCTAAGCAACTAGTAAGCTTACCATCCCAAAATTAGTGACTTAACTTTCAAACTTACTTACAAAGACAAGAGAAAATGGAAATGAAAAGCATATATAGATACAGGTAACACCTGGGATTTCTGACTAATGTGGCTGAAAAGTCAGTCTGGTGATGGATTAACTTCAAAAAACTTAGTTCCACTAGTTAATCATATCTTGAAAATATGACAGAAATTCATCAGCCAAACAAGTAGCAGGTTAGTGTCAGTCACAGTTACCACTTTTAAGTAAATTATTTAACTTATCAGCCTCAAACAGGCATTCCCATCCACCTCATCTATTCACCAATTTAGCCAATTGTGGAAATAGTGCATAGCTCTGTATTATTTGGTTTTCAATGGATATCCGATTATGTATATAACTCCATTTTGACAGGTCTAACGCCTACCCAGAACAGCAGTCCCATACAAATCAACTGTACTTGCAAACTACTCTGCAAAGTAATCTTAACTGAATGCAACTTCCCCAAAACAAGCAGTGAAATATCAAATGCAAGTCAGATCCCTCTACCTTTGTGAAAGAAGTACGTCAAATTTTCTCGTAAGTTTAGCAAGACATCTAGCTAAACAAATAATGGTGACCTAGACAGATTTGCATTTCAGTCTACTTACAGCTTACCACATTATTCATTGCAAGCCATACAACTGAGTGTAAACAAGTTAAACAGCTTAAATATCAATGCAACCAATTAACCACCACGTAAAACAGTAAATATCTATACCTTGAAACATCCGTTCCTCATTTTTTCTAGTAAGTTTAACAAGAGATCTAGCTAAACAAATACGAGTAATCATTACCAATAAAACAACAACTTTGTACCTTGAAACGTCCGTTCACCTTTGAATTCCTCGACCACTCAAGCCCCAAAGCCTTGCTCGACGTCTGATACGAAGCCCTAAACACATCATCACCATAAACCTTACGCGATACTGCGAAGTCCCACGAGTTCTTGGCCAAATCGTAGCTCGGCTCGTACGTGGTCACCCCTTGGTTCACATAAGTGTATTTAAACTTGCAATTACCCGACCCAAGCATGTGATTGACCGACACCCTGTTGGCCGGATCGAATACCAGATTCCCGTCCAGTATCGTCCGGTTATCGTTTCTACTGTGGATATAAGTGAAGTTCAACGGTTTCTCCGCAATCTTTACCGAGTTCATAAAGTGGAACTTAAAATCCTAAATTCACCAAAACACCAACACGACTATCAAAGACCATAGATATACACAAACATTGTATAAACATAATAGGGGTGGTTTGTCTAAATAATTTATTGATAATTCTTTTGGCTTACTTTTTGTTTATTCACTTTTTTTTTTAATTTTTTTGGTAATTGAAGGTTTTATTAGAAAAACCACAATACACATCTAAGGGGCATACCCCAGACATGAGACAACCAAAGAACCAACAGAAATCAGAGAAAACAAAGCTCGAGTCCAACACATCAAGCAACAAAACACCACACCAATCCTACCAACCTACTTTTACACACATCCAAAGACCCTAACTAGGATATTCCACAAGGACCATAAGGTTACATTAGCATTTTCTCCTCGTTTGCATCAACTTATGGTGTATTATTGGTTTGAATTCGACGGAATTATGATCAAAATTCGACGAATATAATCCAAACGTGACAGGTTTTTAGGGGATTATTTTTTTCTTTACTGAACTTTTTCAATTTTGATTCACATTTTTATAATTGTTTCATTCTTCATCTACATGAATCAATAATCTACAAAAATAAAAAAAAATAAAAATTAACGCATAACTATATATTTTTCCAATAAAGACGAAAAAGTAAGCTGGTTTGAGTAAGCCGGTCAAACCACCCCTAGGTGAGAAGAAGTAGTTGTGTGCCCTAATTGAGGGGTACCTTTTTGGGGACGTTGTAGTCGACGATGAAGAAACCGGGTTTCTCAACGGCGATAGCTAAGCCGTTTAAGCTGGGGCCGTTGACGACGGTGGCGTCGGTCAAGGATACCCGGAGCTTGGCGCTGCCGGCGTTAACGGCGATTGTAGCGTTGGCGGCGGCGGTGCTCTTGTCTGTATCATATCTGCTCTTCAACGAGGCCTTCATTTTCAGAAGCCGGCAAGAAAGGGCGGAGAAATAAATGTGAATTTGCGGATTCGAATTTCGAAACGCTTTTTATGGTTCCCCTGCTCTACTACTGTGTCTCGATTTTCCCCTGATTTTGCACCAACTGCCGATTTGTTGGGCCTATAAAATATCTTGAATGGGCTCGGTCACATATTGCGTCTATTGGTCATACGAATGTGATTGCGAACGTACAAATGTCTTTCAAACTTATTTCATTAAAATTATGATTACAGGTAGAACGTGAAAATGTCTTTTACAAATATTTTATTAAAATTGAGATCGTTATGGAAACATGTTTAATAAATATTTTAACTAAAATTGAGATCGCGATGACGGAGCGAGAATCATAAGAAGGGATGAAAGGTCCCACCATAAGATTATGTGTCTAATGTGTTGACTGTGAGCTTTGGTTTTCCAAATTTTGAAAATCGAATTTGGCAAAATTAACAAAAAAAATAAAAATCCACAAGGGTTTTCCAATGTAGCAAATTCAATCCTAAATTCCAACTCCTTAAAAATTTGAACACTGAGCTTTTAAACTTTTACCAGTACACATGCTCACATTGTGTTCCGTTCTTTTGACTTTTTGTTGGCCATTGCTTGTCGCCAGTGCCAATAGGTCTTTGCTTTCGGCATTTCTTTAATATGTTTTGGCGATAACTTTCTTACTAAAATTTTCTCTCTATTATCCTAAAAAAAATATCCATTTTAGCTAACGAAGATGAATAATTGCAATATTTTTCAGGCAATTTCATTATACTTTTATCAATTTACTGGGAATTTTTTTCTCCTGGCACACAATATATTGATCTTTGTATCTCGCTCATCAACAAAGTACATAATTGATACAAAAGATATGATGCATTTCACATATTTAACGTACGTGGATAGCGTTTTACATAATGTAGAATATCTCTTTGTCATTTAACTGCTTTTTTCACATCAGTTTCCGTTATTAGTTTGCTACCACATGAACACTTTTCTCTCCTTCAATGCCACATCCAACTTTTCCACCCCAACCTTTATTTCTTTGCGTTGCTGTTCTAATATTGCAATCTATTCTCCAGTCCTTTCAGTGAGAATGAGGGAAGTGAAAATTGTGGCTATTGAAGAATGCCAATTAGATTTGAAGTCTTGATCATATCTATACCCATCTGTCATTGCTATTGAGCGTTACATTGTCAATGCTTGAATTTATCCTTGGTCGAAATACATGCTTCAAGTAGCTAACTTAATGACAAACGACTATGTGGCTGGAGTCCATGTAAAGTCAATTTGAAGCTCCAATCCTCCTTCCAAATCAAATTCAAGTCGAAATCTCTTGGGCTAAAAAATAATCTCTTGGTGTATGAAACTGATTCAAGGACAGACTGAGAGAGGGCAAAGGATTGGGCTAAAAAAAAAAAGAGAGGGTTTGAGTCTACTATAATTCGCCATAACAAGCAAGGAATGGTAGCTCGAAGGCAAGGTAGGAGCCAAACTCTTGGAGCTTGTATTCCTGCACTTATATAGGCAATGTATTCTAGCGGGGAAATGAAGTAGTGAGGCTTATGCACTTGCTATAAGTGAGACAAAGGAGGTTGTGAATCTTGTGATTCATGTTTCATGGTGCTACTACACTAACACCTCCTTTGGATTGAGGGGTTTCGAGAGAGAAGAAAGGGTTCCGCCAGAGAACGGTTTCTCACCCTTGTTTGGATGGCACCAGCGGTGAGAGAGGGGAGGAGAGGGTGAGAGTCTGAACCCCCTTCAACCCCCCATTTCGTTTCTCACCAATTTTGGTGAGATTCCTTGAGAAAGGGGAGACCACGTCGACTTCCGGCAGCCGTGCAGTCCATCCCCTTGTCGGATCATCGTCAAACTTATACCATTCTCTTCGTCTCGTCAAGGTGAACCAGATCTATCATCAAAAATGAGTTTTGAAGTGGCCGAAGATTCGCCGGAGTTTCGCCGGAATAGGAGGGAGAGAGTTTGATTTCTCAGGCTTGTTTGGATGAGAGGGTGAGAAACTATTCCCCTTTATTTTCTTTTCTCCTCATTAAGGTGAACTACTCATATTTCCTTTCTTTTCTCACGTCGGCAGCCAAAGGAGTTGTAAATTTAGGGGGTGTTTCACTAAACCAGCTTATTGGTTTTTCGGCTTTTCAAGACTTTTTATGTGATGTATTGTGAGAAAGTGACTGCCTCAATTTTAGGAATAAACTGGTTTTTTGGCTGTTTGAGTTAGTGGAATGAAGCCTTAGTGCAACTGACACGGATCACTTTAGAAAAATCGAGAATTAGAAGACTTCTGGTAAATAAGGTACCATTTTTTACGCGGATTTGTAAATCTATAATATATAAACTATAGAAAGGGAGAACATAGATTGGTGTGAACTGGTTTTTGAAAGGGGAAAAAAAAATATAGCTACTTCCATTACAACATGAATTACCTATGGGGCAAAAAAACGTAAAGAATGGTGAAAAGAAACTCTTTTAGTGTCTTTAGCCTCATTTAATATAGTATATAGTGAATGACCCGTACCTGAAAGCACTCACCAAATGGAGTTGATAATTAACGAATTGCATGTACTAAAGGCACTTTTTGCGTAAATAATTCACTGTACAACCTTATCATATAGCCTTACCTCATACCCAACCAATAAAACTTGGCTTCTTCCAAGATGCATGCCTCAAGACAACAAACACAACAGCTAATGAAAACACATTCAATGAACCCAAAAACAACAGTGAAAAAACCTGTATGTTTTTGGATTGGAATGGAAAAAACTTTCCTTTTCAATTTATCATTGCATTATGATTGGGAAAATAGGAAAAAGAATAAGGTAGGGAGAGGGAAAGAGAGAGAAAAGGGCGGGGGAAAGAGAGGGAAATTATCACTTTCCCTAAGCATTTGGAGTTTAGGGGCTATGGATAATTTTTATTTGTTTTTCATTCGATATACACCAATGAGGGGTTAGCGGGGAAGTTAGTGGGTTAGTCCAAAGAGGGTCTAGAAGCTATCCATAGCCCTAAACTCCAAATGCTTCTACCGAGACTCGAACCCTGGTCTCGTTTGTGGGAGAACCAGAAGATAACCGCTAGTCTACAAGCCCTTGGTTAAATAAAAGTGATAATTGCTCACAATGGAAATATGGAAAAGATAGATGGCAAAATTAATTTTGGCTGCTACATGATTGAAGCTTTCATTTTCAATTGTGGTTGTTACGTGATTGAAAAGAGAGTGAAAATTTGTATTCCCAAATCAGTAATCATGAGTAAGAAAGGGGGGAGAGAGTATCAAAATAAGTAGGGCTGTCAATAAAAACCCGTGAACCGCGAATCCGAACCAAACCGATCCGAGCCGTAGGTTTTGGATTAGGTCCATGGATTAATGGTTCGGACACGGATTGAAAAATTAGAAAACCGTGCTTCGTGGTTCGGTCCATGAATTTTCATAAAAGAACCGTGGATAAACCGAACCGGACCGTGAGAATTTAATAAATAAATAAAATAAAAAATAAAAATATATATAATGTATATATATATATAATATTGGAATTAAAACTATAATTAAACATATTATTGAGAATTTTTTAGCCTAAAGGGGTGAATGTAGTATAAATAAAAGTAGAAGGGCAAAATGTAATTCATCATTGTTATTTGCTTCCTCTTTTACACGTTTATATTGGATAATGTATTGTTAGAAAAGGTCATTAGCAGCTCATTATCAACTAACTAATTCAGATCATCAGTTTAGTTAAAGGGTGCTCAAAACAATGGTTGATCAAATTTGTGAGATGGAGACCACCCACACTTTGTTAAAATCAAAAGTACACATCCAATTTTC
>JAXBDA010001657.1:0-51610 GCA_036023075.1 Gaultheria prostrata
ACTGGTGACAAGTGGTGTGCATTCGTTAGGGAATCTTTTTCCTAATCTAAAATCAACCAATTAAAAGAATTGTGACCCGAGTGGATAGCGGTTAGGGCTAGTCGCGGACGCTGGAGTTCCCACGGCTATGCTCTCCTTTTTAATTCGAAGTTAATCAGTTAATTAGTTAATTCTTAGGATAAATAATCAAGTGAAACAAGGGGTGGCTACCTAAGATCCCAGTTAGATGTAGATAGAGGTTTATGTGAAAGGTTGCAACACATTTCACATAAGTTGTGACTTTATGGAATGATTAAAACACCCATTAGATTGGGTGTGATGGTTAGGAAGGGATGTGATACAAAAGGTGCCTCCAAGAGGCATGACCCTTCCTAATGAGTGTCTATTGAAAAGATCTTTCACATAGGGGTACCTATAAGTCTATAAATAGGCTCTTTGTAAAGTCAATCGATACACCGAAATTTCGATAGCGAGATGCTCTCTCTCTCTCTACACACTCTATTTTTAGATTTTAGGCATACTAATATTCTGTTAATCTAGAAACAAAATATCAGTTCTTGGTTCTCTTATTATCCTTTAAGCGGATATTCTGTATGTCTTCGTTTGTGCTAACGCAGTCAGAAAGAACCTAGAGTTTGGTTTCGTTGTATCTTGAAGGCGGATTTGATGTTAAGCCGGTGCATACCAAATTCACTCGAATTGGTGGGGGCAAATACTGTTTTTAGGAAAGCATTGTTACAACGTGCCTCAAATGTAATTTATTGTTCCAGATTTTTCTATGGAGACGGCGACATCAACACTTTTTGAAGACCGGATTTCCAACACGGAGTGGCCGTGAATAAGTATATCTCTTTCAGAACACTCAAAAAGATCATTGATTTATTGTGCAACTTCTTGACTCCCCCTTCTGTTGGTTAGACCCCTTTATGTTTGATCTGATGCTTGAAGTATTAGATCCACGTAGTTGAAAGCTATGACTTTTGATGTACCTACCTTGCATGTTTTTTCTCTCTATGGAGTAGTATTTTGTTTGTTGTGTTTCTAGCTTATAGGGACAAAACAAAGACGCATATCGTTTGTGAGAGTTTTCATAACAATTTCCATCATCCTGAACAAGTCGATCACAAACCAAATTGCCCTGCTCATATAGAACTCTGCATAAACTAATTGCCCTACTCATATAGAACTCCGTATAAACTACCCTCAAGACATAACTATACACAATTGCACATGTAGAAGTATGCTAGGTAGTATGGACACTTTGATGGAGGTCACGTACTCGTGTCGGATACTTGTTGGGCAGCGACACTCTCTAGATACGTCTCTGACTCTCAAATCCAAAGTGTAATATTGTTTCTCAATGCTATTGGTTCGGACACTCTAGAGACACTCTAAGAAATGCTTCAAACACTCTTGGGAAACTCTCGGGAAAATGTGGCAACTGTGTGTGTATATATATATGTATAATCCTATGATCCCGCACTTGTCTATAATGCGGGACTCCCATTTTCCGTTCAAGTTTTGACGATCCGACCCGTTCAATGTGTTTAAACATATTTTTAAGGGTAACGCGAGAATTCATAAAAAAAAATGACCGGGGAGGGATTTCATCCGAGCAATTTTCGATAAAACTATATATGTACAGTATTATAAAAAAACTGCTCAGACGAAGCCCTTCCCGGTCTTTTTTTTTTTTTGAATCCTCGCGAGGACCCTTAAAAACACATTTTAAACATATTTAACGGTTCAAATCGTCGAAATTTGATCGGAAAATGTGAGTCTTGCACGGAAACCGTTTGCGGGATTCCTTATAGGATCCTATATTTTGGGTATGTATGTAAATGGGCTACAACTGGGAGAGAGAATACGCAAAAAGGCTCATTTAATAGAGATGGGCATCACATCTTACCATTTACATTAAGGCACGTCGTGTCCTACGGATGGCAATAGTCAGAAGAAGAAGAAGACGACTGTGGTACGTATGTGAATTGCCCTGCATTCTGCATGGCAGTAGTCAGAAAAAGAAGAAGAAGAATTTGGTACGTACGTGAATTGCTCTGCATTCTGCAATGGACAATTGTGATGGAGGGCGACTAAAAAGTACTGGATGTAGGTCATTTCACGTGCACACACTGACTTCTTAATAAATCCGCCGCTGGTTAATGGTATAAGGGATGATTAGTTAAGAAGGGACGATAGCAAAGAAATAGTCCGGGTGGATAAAAAAATTATGTAAGAAATTACTGAGTCGTCTCTATATAATTTTGCAATGAGAATATAAAACCGATATGGAGATTTTGTTAGGGCACGCTTGTAATTCTCCACATGTAGATAACTTAGAAAAGAATGTGAGCTGGAACCTACCCTTCTTAGTTTATCCCAGCCCTACCCTTATTCCACCCTTCTTCCCCAATAAACAGGCCATAAATTCTAGACGCTTTGCAGTGTGGACATGGAAATTTATGCAGTATGCAGTTAGAAGGTGACCTATCATTAATTGACTGCAGTTAGAAGGTGACATATCTTTCCCATCTTTATACACCTATTTAGAGAAAGTCTGTTCGCACATATTTTTAAGAAAACTACAAGCACATACTCCCTCCGTTCCAAAATGTTTGCCCCCTACAAAACTACGTGCAATTTTCAAACTAAAAAATAATATAGTTACAAAAATAATTTTCTAAGCAATGGGGATCTTGTTTGATAGATCTCATTGAGAACTTTAATATGGTGCAAAAAAAAATTGAAAATTATTTTTGTAAATACATTATTTTTTTAGTTTGAAAATTGCACGTAGTTTCGTAGGGGGCAAACATTTTGGAACGGAGGGAGTACAATTTTTTGTGGCCCACCTCGGGTCTAACAAAGGTAATTTGAATCGTCTATTTGTTTAACTATTTTTTTTGTAGGTCCCTGGAAAAAAGAAATCGGAGGCTCTGATGTCCATGAGGAACGGCAGGCCCTACCACCTTTCGATCCCATCCGTCCCTTTCTGTAATCAACTGTTCAAATTCGTAGATGCATTATAACCAGTCAAAATACATTATGATCGGTAATAATGCATCTATGAATTTGAACCGTTGGTTGATAAGATGAATGACTCAGATGGGTTAGCAGGGCCTATCATCCCTATGACAGCAGAGCCCCGCGTTCAGCAATTTAATCAGATATCGTCAATTGAATTCATTTTTAACAGATACCCAAAATGGGTCCCGCAATGACATTTTGTACATACTCTGTTTTTGAAAATCGGTGCCAATAGCAAATTTGATTTATTTATACCCCAACATGTTGGCCAAGTACCATGCACGGACTAAAACAGAGCGAGGAGGTAGGGCAGAGGTTCCTAAAATCAAGAGGATCATATATCATTCAAACAAGACAGACAATGGAGTACTGCACGGATGAGCATGAAGTACTACCACAAATGCCAGTGAGTCCAACCGGACAATACTTCAACAGCTCGGTCTTACAAGTCTCCATTCTAGCTGTTTTGGAATCTGAAATTCCACTTGATGACTTACCAACCATGGCTTTGCTTCAGGATGTCTTCCTCCCCATCAACCCACGCTTTTCCTCCATCATGGTACTCTCTCTCGACTCGATTCATCCACAAAAGTGTTTGGACACAAATTCATACACAAAAGCGTCCGGAAACCATTGTCGAACGATTTTGCACACATTTGTACATATAATCTAGCTTGTGCACGGCAATATACCAAAGTTTCTTCATTTCTTACAACAATTTTGTCATTTTTATTCAACACCTCCGCACCCATCTCATAGTTTGATAATAGAGAGGAAAACGATAAAGAAAATCAACCCAACTATCAATACTGTCCGTGAGTTTTACGTACGCACGTTTGCGTACACATAGATTTTTGTGAAAGAAAATTGGTCGCTTTAGTTTCTTCACCTCGTTATTTTCTTTCTATTTTATATTTTTATCTCTCTGCAAATTTTTTGCTCCAAATAAAGCATTAATTATTAATTTATTAGGTTAGGTGAACCCAGCGGGTTGGTAAAACAAACATGAGAAAGCAATAAGTGCATTTTCACATTTTTTGAATCGAATATTGATAAATCAATAATGTTAGATCGTACGGAACACATCATATATGCACCATATGTTGGTAGCATCTTTACAAGTCTGAGTAATACTAATGCAAAAGCAGGTTGGAGACAAGAACGGAGAAAAAAAATGGAAGAGGGTGGAAGTGAAGCTAGAAGACCACATCAAGTTCCCTTCTTTCCCCGCCGGAATGTCGCCGGAATTTTACGACGACTACTTCAACGACTACTTGTCAAAGATATCCTTGGATCAACTCCCACAAAGCAAACCGTTATGGGAAGTTCACGTTCTCAAATACCCTACTAGTAATGCAGCCGGAAACATAATTTTCAAGCTTCACCACGCGCTCGGTGACGGTTTCTCTCTCATGGGAGCTCTTCTTTCTTGCTTACAAAGAGCTGACAATCCTTCTCTCCCCTTGACATTCCCTTCTCGTGAATCTAGATCAAACAGGGATGGAAAAACTAAAGGAATATGCCGGTATTTCGGCCGGGTTTTCTCAGGGGTTGCCAATACTGTTTCTGATTTGGGGGCTGCCCTTGTTAAGAGTAGCTTCATTACAGATGGCCAGACACCGATCCGGTCCGGTGAAGATTGGTTGGAGTTTAGGCCCAGTGTCATAACTACCTTGACATTTTCTCTTGATCACATCAAAGAAATCAAAGCCAAGCTTGGGGTTGTAAGTATCATTAATTCTTATGCTAGAATTGCATTGTCCTTCCTATCAACTTTTTTCTATTTTTTGCTCCCAAAATAAATGTTCATTTTGACAAGTCAAACAAAATAATTTGTTGAGTTTCCCTTTTTGTCCTTCGCTTTCAAAAGTAGAGTAGTAGCTCCTATTTTGAATATAAATGGCAATTTTGGAAATTTTTACACTTTTTGAGATGTAATGATTATATCCATACTATAAATGTCGTATTCCCACCATTATTAAAAATTAATATTATTTTTGCTAAATGATATTTTTATAATTCATGTGAAGAGAATTACTTACAAAAGCATACCGTAAAAATATTATAGTGAAAATTTAATCCCGAAATCGCTCAAGTTAATTTGTTATTCTATTGGCATGTGGCGTGTCAATTTTCTTATGACATATTACTACACCATTGCAATGTCTCACGTTTGTTATTCTATTGGCATGTGGCGTGTCAATTTTCTTACTGTAACAATGATGTCATCCACCCTTCCTTTTTTTTTTTTTTTCTTTTCTTAAAAAAGGTGGGGCCACTTTCCTAATTTCGATGCTAAAAATGGAGAAAATTTTGGGTATGGGGAGGGTACCACGTGGTACCCTCTCCGCACATTCGGGCCGTTGAACAATGCAATGGACAGTCCGGATTAAAAGTGTCGTTCGAATTTTAAATAAATTAGAAAATAAAAGAAAAAGTGTGTTTCAATCAGAACCGTCACAAAAATGCTCGGATGCACAATCCGAGCCGTCCGATGCATTTTTGGACGACTCAGATGCATCAAAAGAGCATCACGTCACACATATCCTATTTGCACCCAAAATTTTCTCCTAAAAAATGGTCAGCAATTGGTTCGGCTATAAAAAAAGGTCGGCCCACTTCCCTAATTTGGACACAAAATGGTCAGCAATTAATAAAGAAGGTGGGCCCACTTCATTTTTCGCTAGACCGCCATGAACACCGTCAGACACATGCAATGGGCCCGCGACAATACTACTGTACATCACAGGCAAACACGTTTTCCTCCTGTCCAGGACTTCAAATTTTTTGTGAAATTACTACCACTCCATTATGCTAGCTTTTAAGTATTTTCAATGCTAGAAGAGTTCTTTATTGTTATTGTTAATGAAATTTGAAATTTTTCATAGAAATTATTTCATGAGGACGAGGTACAAGACTTTTTCTTTCTTTTTGAAAATTTTGAATTTGTCCACCAACAGATGAGAGTGGATCCGCTGTCCCAAAAATCATATCCCAACTCTTTATCCCGTCCTTCTGAGCAATCGACGACTCAGATTCGTGGATGAACCTGGATGGCTTAGATTTATTTGGGGTGATATAGAATCCGAGCCGTCGATTGCTCGGATGAATGGCTCAGGTAGACAGGACAGGGAACTCGGAATAGCAGATTCACTTGCCCAACAGTATTACTTAGCTATGTACGTATATTCTAGGTAAAGAAGTTTCATATCTTTTTCATATGTATATGTATATGTATATGTATGAGTTTAAATTCATCTCATTTACCAAATCTGAGAATACAATTTCATTAAAATACGTGTGCCCTCAAGTTATTTTGAGTTTGTGTGTGTAAGTCTATAGATGCGCCGCAAGGCCGGCCCAGGCCCAAGGCTCACAAGGCTTGCGCCTAGGGCACTCCAAAAAGGGCTAATTTTGGGGGCACTTCAACATTTTTTAAAAATGGGCTAAAGTAGGATTTTTTTTTTACCCAAATAAAGACCTAATATTAGTTACAAAAGGGCCTAAACTATTGTGGCTCAATCTAAAAAAAAGACTCAATATTAGTTACAAAAGGGTCTAAACTTGATAAATATATGTATATTTTTTGAAATCTAGACTTTATGACTTTATTCGTAACAAGTTACAAATTGGAACGATACAGTCAAAGGCACTCAAATTTTAGGGTTTTCTCATATTATGATTGTTGCTGAAAAAACAATTTAGGGCACATTTTTTTTTATTAGGCCTAGGGCACTCAAAATCCTTGAGCCGGCCCGTGCACATTTGTGTTTGACAATAGCATTTTTTAAGATCATAATCCATCTCGACAGTGTAGAGTTGACGAAAATTAAAGTATTTTTTCCACCCTGTTGATCGAAGTGTTGTGAATCTCTATTTACAGACGATAAACGATGTAATCACGGGAGTAATCTTCTTGGGAATTCGACTATACATGCAAGCAGCATCATCATCATCAATCCATGATGATGATCAGCAGCAGCAGCAGGGCAATGCGGATGCCACTGCACTGGTGGTGCTCAACACCAGAGCCATTGGCGGGTACAAGACCATCGGAGAAATGGTGAAACCCGGTTCCAAGATGCCGTGGGGGAACCACTTCACCTTCTTGCACGTCTCGGTTCCAAAGTTTACTCGCGATAAGAATGGCTCTACGACTATTCCTAATGATCAGGGTAATTCAAGCCCAATCAGATTTGTGAGGACCACACATACGATCATCAAGAGGAAAAGAAACTCTGCTGCGGTTTATCTCACCGGTAGGATACTCGAGATTTTGAGGAAATTTAGAGGCCATGAGGTACGTATGGATTATATGTACAATTTTTTACAGATTTTATTCTTTAATTGCCAACAAAAGTTTGTTTCTCGAGCATAATCCAAGAATAATATAATAAAATGTCATGAAATTGATGTTACAGGCAGGAGCTAGGTACATTTACAACACGTTGAAAAACTCAAGCATAGGAATGTCGAACTTGATTGGGCCTGTTGAGCAAATGGCTTTGGCTGATCACCCCATCAAAGGATTGTACTTTACACTCGTCGGCGGTCCAGAGGTACATTAACTCGTGTAATTTATTGCTAACGTCTTCATAAATTAATCCAAGTATTTAACGAGGTTATATGTATGCGTACGTATGTCTATGTACTGTAGCTATTCAGCAAGGTACATAAACCTAGGAATGTGCATCGTGTCGTGTTATCCCGTGTCCGTGTCGTGTCTTATCGGGTTCGTGTCAAAATATCTGTTAACATAAACGTGTCAAATCTCTTGACACTAAGACGATATGCTTAAAAGTGTTTTGGGTTGACACTATTAAGACCAGCAATTATTTTATAAAATTTACATAGAATTATAAATTTGCAATGTTGCCCATGAACAACTTATATAATCAATGGCGAAAATGAGGATATTTTCGATACCATCACAATCAGAAAATAATAAAACCAAAGGAAAAATTAGCTAACAATAATTATATAATAATATTGAAAAATGTCTTAAGCAAATAGGTCTCAAAATTAAAGAGTTTTTCACCAACGAATATACCAAAAAAAAATTTCCAAACCAAAGGTCAAAATGAAAAAAATTAGATTAGGAAATTTGATATTCAGATGATGTTGATCTTAGGGAAAAAAATTCTGCAATGGGTTGCATAATAATATGCATGTCTTAATTTTCTTTAAATACATATTGATATTTTCCTATATGCAAATTGACCATGTCATATTTTGGAAAATAAAATCTTACACTGGTTAGAAAATTCAAAAGAATCAAAACTAAGCACGCCGGGTTGGGTTAACGTGTCAATACAGAAAACTAATAAATTATTTGTCGAGTTACATGACTCTAATCCATGTTCAACTCGGATCATGTTGTCGGATTGTGTAATATTCGTGTTCGTGTCAAAAAATGATTGATCCAAACCCTCTAACTTTGTGGTGTGTTAGTGTCGTGTGTTACGGATCGTGTCCGGAGGCTGTGTTGGTTTTGATAATTTAATTTAATTTTGTTTTGTTTGTAGAGTTTCTCATTTTGCACGTTTGCTTTGATGTCACTAGTCATGGGTTCAGGCCCAAGAGATGATTAAGACTCCCTTCGGCCTAAATGTTTTGCATCTTTTTTATCAAGTCTTTTTTAGTTATTTTTTCTTAATTTTTACTAAACTCGGGTCAAAGTTTTTGAATTATTCATTGATCTCGACGTGAGAAAATCGGAAAAAGGTTCAAAAAGACAGTCTTATAGTGTCTTTAGCATCGTCTTCAACATTGGTCTATAGTTTTGTACTTCCACGATTTCCTCATCGAGACAAATGATGTTGGAAAAAATTATGGCAAAAATCTAATTCAAGTGTGTTGGAAATTAATTTTATCCAAAGGCGCTCTAACTTTTAGTGAGTGGCCCGTAGAGTTAACCATGCCGCTAAAAATGTTTCTAAAATTTTAAAAATAAACTCAAGATTCATGGAAATTTAGGTTTGTTTTTCTGCAATCAATTGGAGTATTTATTAACGAGTGTTGCTACAATACACACCCCCAAAAATTATTCCATATGAGATTTTGTGACTCAAAATATGAGATTTTGTGGCTAAAGATATGAAAGGGCATACCGTATGCACCCTCATACGGGTAGTCAGAAAATCTCATATAAGTCCACAAAATCTCATATGGTCAAATATGAGATTTTGTGGCACTTTATGGCCAGTCCACAAAATCTCATATGGCCAATTACAAAATCTCATATAAGTCACAAAATCTCATATTTGTGCCACAAAATCTAATATGGATCAAATATGAGATTTAGTGGCACCAAATATGAGATTTAGTGGCACGTTATATGAGACATATCACATACATGTCACATCAAATATATATATACACGATATGTATCACATTCCCACTACAGGACAAAACCGTCATATGAGATTTTGTGGCCCTCTATATGAAATCGATTTTTTTTCATATGTGGAGCTACAAAATCTCATATGTGGGTGCATACCGTACGCAAATCTCATATTTGAAGCCACAAAATCTCATATTTTGAGTCACAAAATCTCATATGGAATAATCTCATATTTTGAGTCACAAAATCTCATATGTAGGGGTGTGTATTGTAGCATTCCTCTTTATTAACATCTTCAGACATAAAGCACACTATCATGACAGTCTACATAATTTGTACAACATTAGATAAGATACTATTGGACATATAAATTAAAACACACTATTTTTTTTTGCTTTTCGATACATACATCAGTGGGGATTAGCGATGGAGTTAGTGAGTTAGTTCAGAGGGGGTCTAGAAGCTATCCATAGCCCTAAACTCGAAATGCCTCTATCGAGGCTCGAACCCTAGTCTTCCTTATGGGAGAACTACGAGATAAACGCTAGGCTACAAGCCCTTGGTTAATTAAAACACACTATACTCTCAATT
Source organism: Gaultheria prostrata (assembly GCA_036023075.1). Lineage (NCBI taxonomy): Eukaryota > Viridiplantae > Streptophyta > Magnoliopsida > Ericales > Ericaceae > Gaultheria > Gaultheria prostrata. Next base: position 9,962 of record JAXBDA010001657.1, read on the forward strand.
TTTTTTTCAAACCTCATAGGTTCTCATTCGACATATTTTTTTTTTCAACTAACTGAGCATGTTATATAGTAATAAGAGCACTAGTCAAAATATGACTAGAGTCGACCTGAGCCAGCTTAGTCGGCCACCATTTGCAGCCCACCTACGGTGCACCATAAAATGACAATTTCATTTTCCTTAACAAATCTTAAAAAAAAATGCATTCAGAAAACTTAACATGCATGGTTGTGTGTGAATGTGTTGCAGAGTCTTGCAATAACCATGGTGAGCTATGTGGACAAGCTGAGGATTACCATCCGGATGGAGAAAGGATTCATGGATCCACAGAAATTAAGTTCATGCATTGAGAAAGCCTTCAACATGATATCTAAAGCAGCTGCGGTCCAGAATATCTCATCGTCGAATCCATAGGATTAGGCAACCAAACTTTGTGGTACCCCAAAGGCAAACGAGTTGAAGTAAAAATTGTGTTGAAAGTTCTTATCATATGAAAATTACTTCAAACTGTCCCATAATTCAAAAGCTATGGTATGTTTTATGTTTTTATATATCACAAGACCACCAACTCGATCTCCACTCAACACGTCTTATGGAACCATCCAGCTAAACCTGATTCGATGCAAAATGGAATCAAATCAAATATGGTGAAGGTCTTATAGACTATGCAATCTAGAGAATGCTCATAGAATGTGTTGCACTAGTTGCTTCATAAGATGATAAAATCATGTAGCGACAGAGTTGGGAATTTCATTACACTCATACTATATATGGAAGAAGTGGATTCTCACTCTAAAGTGGGTTGAGGTCGCACACCTACCCTAAAATCGCCTAAAAAGGGGGGGAAAAAAGATTTTATACCTCCCAAGTACAAATGACAGACAATTGGCTAAGAGCATCTTCAATGCATTTCTATATTTCTATTTTATAGGTTGAATGTGACATATCGATGAGAGATTTTGTAATTGAACTACTTTTTTCTTCAACTTTTTGTACTTATGAAACAATCTTGGAGGGACTCATTGTCCACTTTAGAGATTTGGTCTCCAAATTTACCTTTAAGAGCATTTTCAACCAAGCTTTGAAAAAACTCTATTTTAGAGGTTGCATGTGACATATTGAGAGAAGATTTTGTTATTGAAGTACTTTTTTTCAACTTTTTATACTTATTGGAGGGACTCATTGTCCTTTTGTAGATTTGGAGACCAAAATAGAGGTGTTTGTCTCTATATTTGGAGATCCCAAAGTAAATTTGGAGACCAAATCTCTAAAATGGACAAAAAGTTAAAGAAAAGAGTAGTTCAATTACAAAATCTCTCATCGATATGTTACATCCAACCTCTAAAATAGAGTTAAAATTTCTATTTTGTAGCTTGGTTGAAGATGCTTTAAGGCCTTTAAATATACATACTCACATTTAGAGTTTGGTTGAGGATGCTCTAATTAGATCATCTCCAACACTCCTCTCTATTTTGCCAAGCCAAAAGGACAAAAAAAAAAGGAACAATATTTATTTTGCGTATTCACTTTGCATCTATGTATTTCAACCACACTCTCTATTTTGCTCCCCATACAATAAAATAAGGGCATTCCCAATAAACTCCCTAAATTGGCTCTCATCCCTATTTTAGGGAGCCAAACCCCAAATTTAAGCTCCAAGAGACTCCCTAAACTCCTCCCTAAAATACAAAAATGAATAGTACCTCCTTAAAATCCCCCCCATTTAGGGAGGCACTATTCACTCCCTACCCATTTTTTTATTCTTTCTCTCTCCTTCCCCTGGCTGCTTTTTCTTTTTTTTTTGTACACTGCCTAATTTACCAACTCATTGTTGGTTTCTCTAAAGGGTTGAAATCCCAAAAAAAAAAAAATAGAAATCCTATTTTCCCATCTATAGTTGGCGCCTTTATTGGAGTAGAGAGGGGAAATAGACTAGCTACTAATAGAGAGGGGAAATGGACCAAGGCAATTAGTTGAGCCTAATAGAGAGCCGGTTGGAGCATTGAAAAACTGATTAGGCAAGAGAGCCCATTTGCCTAGTGTGTTACACAGACTCGCACCTCATTTTGGTAAAGGATGGAGATGCTCCAGAGTCTAACCCATTAACCCTTATTCCTCTTCCATCGCCTGCGCCTCCATCACTCCTCTGTCCTCTCTCACGTGATGTCTACCGATCAAGCACACTCACCGTCGTGATCAGTCTTTCTCTCCGGTGGCCACCACCTGCTACTCTACAAGTAAGTTTCTGGGTTTTGAAGTATAATGATATCTGTCTTGGATTGAGTTTTTCTGAAATTTTCACTTCAAATCAGCCTGAGATCAGTCATGCTCACCGATTGTGGGTTTACGTTCAAATTTTCTTTTTGTTTTTACTTCCAATCAAGTTGTTGAATCTATATCCACTGGCATTATCCTTATTGAAAATTTCTTATACAAAGTAAGTCATCGTCATATCTTGCTACACTGGTTTGAGAGGCATTTATGGTTTAATAATGAGAAACTAAATCAGAAGTTTTTATTGAGTCTCTTTTTGAATCGTAGATTTTCCTAGGGATTCATTGAAGGTGAAGAAAAATTGACAGAGAAATTATCATCTTTTCTTCTTCCTTTATAATTTCCACCACACAATTTACCATTCCCTTTCAGACATTTAAATTTGGACTGCTAATCTGGAAAAGTAGGGAGTAGGCTTCCAATCATCAGTGTCTTCACGAAAACCCAATTAAGGTAAATCCTGGTGTTCATTTGCGCTGTTGGTTTGTGTTTCCTTCTCTTTCATAAGTACCCTTTTCTTCTCTTGCGATCTTGACAGATTCAAACCATATTTTCCACTAAATTCTACTCCTTTTCAATTCTATAATACTGCTAAGAAGCACTTGTAGGGTCACGAACACGGGTATCGAAAAGATACGGGTATGTCAACACGATGAAACCTAAAAAAAATGTAGGGTGTGGGTACAGCTGGGATACGGGCCTTACGGCTATAACAAATGTAGTTGTGTAATTTTGAGCAATGTATTAAACGTAATTCAAATTAAGGAAATTGCAAAATGACTTGCGCAATTAAGAATTCAACATCAAATAAAAGTTCAATGCCCAAACTTATGGTGTGTATGAAATTTAATGCCATTATAGTATTATACTAAAAATTTATAGACCAAAGTCGTTATTTTATAACCATGCCCATCCATAGGATAAAGAAGTCTTATCCACTTTGTTTCATTACTGTATTGGGTACAACATAATATATGCTTGGGTAAGAAAAAAGTCCAAGAGAAAATTTTTGGCACGTGTTTCATGTATATGGTACCAAAGTAATATGAAGTATGTAAATATGTAATAAGCGCCAAGGCACTCTCTCTTTAATATCTAGCTTTTGGGGTTGAGTTCTGTAGAGATCCGTAAATTATTTCCTTTTCTTTTATTATTTCGATATGGGATAGGGTTTTTTTTAGGAAACCAAACCTTTTTTTGTTTGTTTGTTATTTATATGGGAATGTATGCATCTTTAATGCTAACGGGCGCACGGGTGCGGCGGATAAATGGGTCCCATATTGTACTTTTAAAGTACACTTTTAAGTACGAAAAAGTACACTTAAAGGGTCCCAGTGTACATTTGATTGACAAAAAGTGCAATGGGACCCACTTACAAGTGTACTTTAAAAGTACGGTATGCGACCCATTTATCCACCTCACCCCGTGCGCTCATTAGCATTTCCCTTAGTTTTTATGGTGCGTGGGGTCACATTGAACTACTCGTTAAATATTGGAACTTGGGGGAAGTCTTATCAAATTGAGGGGGGTGCATTGTAAATATTGGAACAATGCAATGGAGGTCCAAATTGAAAGTGCCGTCCGGATTTTAAAAAAATTAGAAAAGAAAAGAAAAGAAAAAGTGTGTTTCAATCCGAGCCGTCCGATGCATTTTTGGACGGCTCGGATGCACCGAAGAGGTACCACGTCACCCTTGCACCCAAAATTTTCTCCCCAAATTGGGATCAGGAGAACGAAGACCTTTTTTCTTTTTTCTTTTTCTTCTCCTGAGGCTCTGGCCTTTCTCACGTTACTCTCTCCTGTCCCACTCACTCTCTCTTGAAATCTCAGTAATACCTCAAGCCCATATGGATTCACCTAAAGTTCTTCAAATCCTAACGATCTAGACTTGGGAAATCAGTTTATGAAGCTTCGAGGGGAGCGTTTCTTGGTGGATTTCAAATTTCAAGATCTAGGGCTTGCTTGGATTTTGGGTGTTTTGCTCAAAACCCATTTGGTAGGGATTTCTTCTCTTTCTCTACATGCTTATGCATTGATTATGCGTTCCACCCACTTGTTTTCCTTGTTTTCTTAATTTTTGAGTTGAATCTAGATTTGTTTGGGTATAGCTAGCGTATTGGGGTTTGTGACACGATCAAGGGTGTTCTAAAAATAAGATTTGCGAGAAAATGGGTGAACTTTGAAAGGGGGTTGAGTTTGTTTAGTGTTGGACTTTCAAAGTTTCGTCGTCGTTTTGCATAATCGCATGTAAAGTGGAAATTTCCTGAAAATGCCCAGCTCTACCGGTAGGACATGATCCTCTACCGGTATGAGTCCTCTTTTGTTTCAAAAGTGGCTAGCCTGCTTTATCCCTTACTGGTAGGGCTGCTCCAAATCGATACTTTACATGATTTTCTAGTACCCGAATGCCTTCCAATGCTCCGAGGGCCGACCGTCTAAACCACTGTATTTGCATTTTGGGTGGTTTACGTGAGGAATAATATAGTTGATTAATTGAATTAAGTTTCCTTTCTTGTTTTGTCGAATCCCATAGAGTTAGATTCTCAATCGTTGTTTGATATGTGTATGGATATGCTTTAGATTGTCCCGATGTGATTAACTGTTCATGCAAAGGAAATTGAAGTTATTGATTAATTAAGAAAGATGGGATATCAGGGCCACCATTCGGTGTTTCAAGGGTTACGAGGCCCGGAGGCTCGGCAGGGGAATACAGGTCCCAAAATTCCTGGATATTGAGTTTATGAATATTGTGTCGCTAAGAACCATATCTTTATCAATAAGGGTATCACACGAGGCCCAAAACGCTCGGAATATCAATAAGGGGATTACGAGGTCCCAAAATACTCGGCAGGGGACTATAGGATTTATCATCCCAAAACGCACGGATTAGCACTTGAACTAGACGTCATGAGATGGAAATGAAAGCATAATAGAAATGATTCGTTCACTTGTTGAATGATGTGGAAGTTAATTACTTAAACGAAAAAGGTGGAAAAGTAGAACCAGGTGTGTGAATATCATTATTTCAAGTTTATGATCTTAAAGCATGTGGTGCATAATCTAAACGATTAATTATCTACTTTAGTAATTATTTCAATATATGTCATTGAGTTTTCTTAAAGACATATGTGATGTATTGGGATATATGTATTTGATTGGGGGCAAAGGTACTGATAATTGAATAGTTATAAAGAGCAATGATTGATAGCATTTGAAACTAGAATTTACATCTTTAAGCGGTTGACCTGATCTCTAGTATATATGATGTTTGGATGTACTATTGTGAAATTTGTGCAGAATTTGTTGTTGTCGGTCCGGGAACCCTATGAGAGCTTTGAGGTTTTGTGATTGTGGCTACATGTACAAAACTGTGAGGGTCTAGGGAATCGACCACGGTTAGAATAGCAGTACCTTTGAGGGCGATGTAGGATCCGAGGGTTAAGTCTTGGGAAAAGAAATTGGTAAATTATTTGTCTAGATGATTATGGATATATGTTCCATTGATATGTTGTACTTAAGTTTGGGAAATAAGCTGGTGCATAGGAGTGTGTGTGTGCAATTACGACTTATAAATGTTTAAATGAGGCCATTTATTTATCTCTTATCCAGAATGTTTTGCTTCCAAAGTCATCACTTCGGTATATATTATTTCATAAGCATAAAGAGTAAATTGGAGATTTTTCTACTGGGCAAGTGTATGCTCAACCCTTCCATTTTTCAGGTATAAATCAAAGCACAGCTTAGAGTACGTGGCGTGCATTGGCGGGTGTTCTTTTGAAACCTGTGTTGAGAGGTCATTTATTCAGTTGATGTAAATTATATTTTAGAATGAGAGTGTACCATCACCATAAATATTTATTGATTTTAGAAGATTGTAAGTCACTGAACCCAACCTTTTGGTGATTGGTTGATTTATATTTGGGCATTGGTACGAGATATGGTTATGTATGTATGGCAAGGATGATTATTCATTTATAAAAAAATTATATTTTCGTATGTTTAAAATCCTGGGCGTGACAAGTTCTGCCCAATGGTCCCAATGCTAGTTACCAAAGATGGATAGGTCCCATGCTGCCGAGTCCCAGATCGTGTGGGTATCAAAGTAATCTGAAACATATAAGTGCAAGGGCACTCTTGCTTCAATAGCTAGCTTTTGGGGTTAAGTTGTGCCCAAGACCGTGCAACACATACGGGTACCCGGTACATTATGGGTACGAGTACCCCGAGGTTTTAGAAGTACCCGTGATTCATAGCATGTAAATGACATTATTCTTGGAATATTTTCCTGATGGACTTGTTTTTTTTTCCCTCCTAATTGTATGTCTATTTATTCTCAGCAGAGAAGCAATTCATATTCAGCAAGATTGTCTCACAACATATAAATGCTAAAGAGTTTGGTATTGCCTTACAAGGTGCATATTTTTCTCCCACTACGCCAGCAGTTTTAATGTGAATAATGGTGATCGCTTAACTTATTTTTGTTTTCGTTATGTAAAAGTTACTCAGCGAATTTAAATGGAAATCTACGTTTTTAGCTTCATATATTCTCAAATGCATCATATACACAGTGACTCTTGTTACATGAACAATAATTCATGTAATCTGTTGTTTTCCATTGGTGTCACTAAGTTATACTAGAAGTTTACATTTGATGAAAGTATAGCAATAGCATATGGAATTACATGAATCATGAATGACCTTGTCTCTGTGAGTGGTCCCGCTAGAAATTACTTTGTGTTGGATTTTGTAGAAAGCATATGTTAAAGAAGGTGATATTAGATTATTAATCTCAATGATTTTTTCATGCAATATTACTGCTAGTGGCATGTTTTAGCTAAGTTCGTATGCTTTGATGATGTCATTGACCTTTTGTGTAAACGCAAATTCCTCTGTAAAAGGAAGGGGTAACTGCTTTAATGTTTTTCTTGTATTTAGAATTGTTTGTAATAGGTAAGTATCCACCCTTGTGATTTATGTGAAACCTTTCATGAACAAGATTGTTTTTCTTTCGCTTTTATTTTCCACCCTTGTGTGGTGGACATGTGAGCCTTTGGATAGCAATTTGGACACATGCTGAAGAAGGAAAGTGGTCAGGATAAGGGAAAATTTCAAAATATCCCCAAACTTTGATGTCAATGTCTAATAGACTCCCAAACTTTTTATGAAAAATCAATTTCACTCCTAAACTTACCTTCCATCATCAAATACACCCCTACCGTCTCAATCTGTCAAACTCTTGACTTTTTTTTGCTGATTTGGACGTTTTGACTCCGTTAAATGCTTACGTGGTATCCGATTTCACTTAGAATGTAGCATGTGTCATATTCTCTATCTTTCTCTTTCCTTTCCCTCTCCTTCCCTGGATGTCTTCCTTAGAACATCAAATCACCAAGTCCATAAATAAGAAAGAAGCACGAATTCATTTCACCATTGCCTTTAGGGCTTACCGGTTCAGCCCTAGCCTTCACAAGCAAACCAAGCGGCAGATTTCTCTCTCTCTCTCTCTCTCTCTCTCTCTCTCTCTCTCTCTCTCTCTCGGGTCAATTCTACATATACACATACATATATATCTTCAGATTTCAATAAAAATGAGTACCGATTCCTTAGATTAATTTCTTGTTTTCTCTGGTGAATTATGACGCGACGATTCTGATAAATTTTGGAGCGAACTGATGACTGTGTTCGTAAATTCCAGACGAATCATCGCAAAACCTTGATGGGAGGGATAATCATATCCTATCGCCTTGGGTAGCAGGGTTCCTGCCTTTACCATTTGGGATTGGCCATGAGAATTACATTACCTCTCACTATCAACCACATGTTTTCATCTTTTTTTTTGGATTTTGGCCAGATAGGATATCAGTCAAATAAGAACACCGTCTTTCGGGACTGAATGGCTTTTCACAAAACCTTGATGTTCATTCTGCAATTCTGAGGCAATATTACTTCCACGTTTCTGATTCGATGTTTGATTGGGTTGTGTGCGAAATTGGCAGATGAAGTAATTTTGTTTTCTCTTCTGTTTGTTTTACCAATTTGCGCTTGTATGAGAACAAATCAACCTTTAAATTCATACAAGCTGGACATCTTTTGGGAGAATTTTTTTAGCTATTGATCATATACTCATTTTGATCTATAAGACAGAAATATACAGATAAAATTTTGGATAGATATTTTCCACTCTGAATAAGCTTGATGGAACTTTCCTAACCTATTGTTCATCAGCGGAGGGGTTGTAGAGGAGAGAGATGGGTTGTAGAGGAGAAGCGGAGGGGTTGTTAAAGAGAGATGGGAGGAGAGAAGGGTGGAAAAAGACATCCAGAGAGGAAAAAGAGAGAGAGAAGATGACACGTGTCACATTCTAAGTGGAATAGGATACCACATAAGTATTTAACCGAGTCAAAACGTCCAAATCTTAGTTGCACGAAGCGGGAGCGGGAGCTGAAGCGGGGGCGGGGGAGCGGATGACCATAGAAGTGTGGGACCGCCGTCAGGAGCATTTAGAGAAAATTAATTAAATATTTTTATGTTCTTTTAATATAGTTAAATGTCAAAAAGAAAATATTATTCTACCTCTTAGATTGCAAAACATAATATTATTTATACTTTTAATACGAGATTCCAATTGTTCTCCATATCTTAGTTGCACGAAGCCAGGGCGGGAGAGGGATCGGGGGCGAAGGATTATAGGAGCTCCTCTTTCGGGAGGGGGAACCTTTAGGAATAATACATGAAAAATAAATATGTAATGCAAGTAAATATTAGTATGTGTCATTCATGTCAATTGCAGAGATTGTTATAATAACTAAGTAATATTATGGTTATGTAAAATATTTGAGCAAATCTTAAGTTAAAATATTTTTGTAATATCATATGATTAATTCATTACTTTGTCTTTTTTCTTGCTTGGTATCTCTTGTTTTTGTTTCTTTTGGGATTTGTATGCCTAAGAGGTTCTATCCTGGTTGAGAGCGGGTTTCTTTCTCAATGAGAGTGACGTTCTTGGAGAGTCTTGACTTGGGATCGCGGGAGTGAGGTTTTGAGGTGGATTCGCCACACACATAGGAGGTTCTTGCAACTAAGGTCCAAATCAGCAAAAAAAAGTTAGAAATTTGGCAGATTGACACTGTACGGGTCTATTTGATGACAGAAGGTAAGTTTAGGATTGAAATTGATTTTTTTTTAAAGTTTGGAAGTCTATTAGACATTGAGGTTAAATTTTTGGGGGTATTTTGAAAGTTTCCCTTTGGAGAGTTATGGTAGTCTAGGTTGCTGTTGAATGTTGCCACGTAGGGTCTTCCACTTTGCCTTTCTTTTTTCCAATATTCACACCAGTGCACAACTGCACACAAAGTCACAAATTCCAAACTCCAAACACTTCAAATATACTAGTACTTAGTAAGCTAGAGAATAACAGGATATAGGTTTTTTTATAATCAGAACTGCATATAGTTGGAAACTTGGAATAGAACAGCATATAGTATATATAATAATTAAACTAGTTAGTGGGTACCTGGGTATGGCCCGTATGGGAATATGTAATAGATGGTGGGGACGGGGGAATATATTAGGTAAAAGGAGTCCACTGACTTGAGAATATAAGAGCAATGTAGGTATCTGTTTAGTGTTAACAGTCTTCTTCTTCTTCGAGTCAGTTCAACGGAAACTCTCTTCAGTGCTTCAATCTTTGACGATCAATGAAAATCGAAACCCACAGGTGAAGCTCTGTTCTCAGTTGAAGGCTTGTAGCCCTGTTCTCATTCAGAGCTCTGTTCTCTATCTGTTCTATCAAAACCCACAGGTTTGCCTACACCCTAAATTTTTGGACCACGACTGCTGAAATTCAAGATCGATCAACTTACGTACGTCTAATTACTCTCTCGACGCTTTGTCAGGCCTAAAAAATTAACATTAAGGCCCGGAATTTCAGTTTAATTATGACCTGACCCGTAATTGAAGTATCGGCTGAAAACAAAAACGAATTGTACGATTCGTGTGATTCTTATGATTCGGCAATCGATACATCTATTCAGTACACGATTCTATATCATATGCGATTCTATGTATCGGGGTTCAAATCATTTACACCCCGAATCATATGATTGGAATCGGGAATTGTACGATTTCTATAACTATGGTCTAGGTAATGCCCCGTGATTAACAATTACACAAGCATGTACTTCCTTGAACTTTTTATAGAGTTATGAATAACTAGATCATTTGAACGCAAATCAGAGACTACAGTGGTGCAATTGACACGTTGTGGATGGCCATTAAAGTGACTTTTTATAGACACATTGTGGATGGCCATTGGGGTGCAATTTACACTCTTTTTAATCTATAGCCTGAATATTGGGTGATATTTGTTGTTATATAGGCGTCAAATGTACCTTCTGCGAGTGTGGTTGGGCGGCTTAATCAAGTAAATGCTACTGGAGCCAAGATGGAACTATCTATAACCCGACCAGATGATTGGCATCTTCACCTTCGCGATGGTGACCTTCTTGAAGCTGTTATCTCTCACAGGTCATTTTGTCAAAGCAAAACTGTAATTGCATTCTTGCTTCTAGTTAGGGGAACTTTTGTCTAATTTCTTTTTAATTTAATTCTCCTTGACGAACTTGATTTAGTTGGAAAGATTTATAATATATACTTTATCTGCTGCTCATTATGGGTACAGTGCCTTTCATTTTGGAAGGGGAATAATTATGCCAAATTTGAAGCCTCCAGTCAAGACAACAGCTGCAGCTATGTCTTACCGAGAATCCATCTTGAAAGCAATTCCTACCAATTGTGACTTCACTCCTCTTATGACGCTTTACTTGACAGATACTACAAGTCCTGAGGAGATCAAACTTGCCAGTGAGTCCTACCTACAACGAGTATTATGGAAACATTTTTAGCTTTTACTTGAGTTTTGGCTTCAGTTCATTACAACTAAGTGACATATATTGGATGCTATAAGTGGTTCTTATTACTGCTCGTATTGTTGCTTGTTGTTTGCATCACATGAATTTTTTTGTTAGAAGCTTATGCTGGGAACCGAATTCCCAAGACCCAGTGATGGAAAATAGAAAAACCCTACGAGGCAGAATCAGGGTTTACCTCTCTTCCGTATACACGAACGCTAGGGTGATCTGATACGTTTGATTGATATTGTTTGATTACCGTCGTCTGAACTCGAACAACCCTACTCTCTTCTAGTGTATTCCTTTATATCTCGACCGCGTTCGTGAGCGTGGACTCCAAACGCAGTCTCTGAGTTCTCTCTTTCACAGCCCTAATTCGTGGGTTAAGAGCATAAGCATTCATAATATCCATCAGGTTCTAAGTGTCTTATAATATTAGTATTAAGACAAATACCCTAAAGCGGTCCTGTTCAATACACACACAAAGTGTACTAGCACAATGAGTTGGAACTTGAACCGTGTTCCCCGTAATCAAGAAAGACCTATTATAACATTGTGCTGCAATCCTACTAATGGCGTGTCAAATTGCTTCCAAGACTGTGAACCAAAAATTATATTGCACAAGAACCGTTGATCCAATCTTTCGTGTGTAAGCCAGACTCTACACATTGGATCATCTACTATGTAGAATAAAAGACACATGCACTACATACAATAATATCATGCAAACATTGCCCATAAAAGATTCTCATCAAAATGGGATAAAACTGATTAATAAATAATTAATCCATTACATAAAAGCATGGCTTTTAGTATAAATTCCTAACAGCTAAGCCTATGTTTGTCTTTTGCCCCTTTTTACAATGAAGTATAAGCTCTTGTTGGTTTCACTTATTAGCAAGATGGCATGATGTACTGTCGGTTTTGTTACCCGAATTTTCGTAGTTAGCTTGATTAATTAAAGGAATTGGTATTCGTGTTTTGAAAATTAAGGTTGGAGAGGCATGTTCTTACTTCTTAGGAATATTTAAAAGACATATCCTATATGTGCATGAAATTGGGGGAATCATTGGTTGGTTGTCTTTGTTTTGTAGTGTCAGCAAAACTTCTGACGATGGGATATTGTATTTCTTTGTTTTACTTCTGTCATCTATAAAGAGGTTTTTCTGGCAAACAAACCGTGTTTGGAGATTGTGAACAAAGTTTCCAGTTGGCTTGAAGAAAACTGACTATACCTCACTTTTAAATTTATTGGGCAACGTGTCACTTGGTTTTTAGTTTGCGACTTTTATATTGTGTTTTTGTCATCCTTGGTACACTTAATAAATTTATCGAGTAATACGAATATTGGATGTTTCTTTTGTCACCTGTTTCTTTATGCTCTATTGTAATGGACTTGCTGATTGCTGTGACAGAGGAAAGTGGAGTTGTATATGCTGTAAAGCTGTACCCTGCTGGTGCTACAACAAATTCACAAGATGGTGTGACAGATTTATTTGGAAAGTGTCTACCTGTTCTTGATGAAATGATGAAGCAGAATATGCCTCTTTTGGTAATTTCACTAATGTTAATCAGTAGAAAATGGTTGTGCATCAGCATAAAACTTTAAATAAACTTCATTTACTCTTTCCTCTTCAATTTTCTACTAGTCACCTTTTCACCTTTGGGAAACTTTTCTGGGATTGCTATAAAGAATGTAAAGATGAAAATAATGTCAGTTGCGTCTTCTGTAGTACCGCATTTGATTATGAAATATAATGACTAGTTTAATTAAATTTCTTAGATCTAGTTTCTTTGAAATTGGTGAAAGCTAGGCTTACTCATGCATAGAAGAACTTGGGTATACGTGGTGTAGGTCTTGTTCTCCAATAGATTTTAGGTACATAAAATCTCACATTTTATGATACTTCAATCTCAACACATAAAATGTAAATGTCATTTTATGAGATTTTCATAAAATCCTCCTAAAACGTATAGGAAAACTACTACATTTTATCAGTTGGGAAAACAACTCCATTTTATCACCTCTCCATAAAATGCCCATTTTATGAGATTTTCATAAAATCTACCTAAAATCTATTGGAGAACAAGACCGTAGATACTTTGAAACCACACTTGATACTTCTACAGTTCTTCCTTATAGTAGGGTACTCATTTGCATTTCCAGAGTTTGATTACGGAATACTCCTGCGAGGAAATCCTTAGTTGTCGTTGAAACAACTCTAATGAAATTAATTGGTGAGAATGATAGGACACTTGAAGCAATGAAAGAATCAAGACTTAACATTTAGTACGTTCTACACAACTCACAAACATATCTTCTGCGGGTTTTTCTGGAGGATTTGCAGAAGGTTTTCATAGTTTTTCTTCCGGCTACTAGAATGTTGTTGCTTTACAAGAAGATCCCACCTCTTGTAGTCTCCTCGTCGTCCTCGAGTTCAGCACCTTAAAACAATAATTCCTGCAAAAGTGCTTGATGCAGTTGTTAATTGGTATGTGTCCATATGGTTGGGACCATAGTCACACAAATTGTGATAGGAGGCCCATGTACGCGCCCTCAATTCACGAGCTGACGCACTCCAGCCCAACTCATGCAAAATTCGCTATCTGTGTTTCTTCAGTTCATGAACCTGTGTCGAATGGACGAATTTCAGATTTCGAAGTGTCATGTGGTCTCTTACAGTCCTTGGACAGAGCACAAAGCCCATCAAATCAAGTGGCAGGTTTTTCTTCTCTGGTACATGTTACCCAAGTGCAATGCAGTAGCACATTTGGACAAGCGCATGCACAAACATACACTGGAATGAACTAAATACTCCCTCCGTTCCAAAATGATAGCCCAGTTCGAAAAACAATAGGTTAAAAATGATAAATTTTCTAAGAAAAAGTTCAAGCTTTTTTTATGAATTAAAAGAGCTCATTGATATATACTAAAATGCTAAAAAGCATTTGAATATTTCTTGGAAAAAATGCACTATTTTTGACTTATCGTTTTGCAAACCGGATTATTATTTAGGTACGGAGGGAGTAATTATATAACTGGAAAAGCATTGAAACTTTCCTAAATTTGTGATTATTTGACACCTTTCTTTGACCTGGGAAATTATTTGACATCCAATTCCATTATTGTTTAGCATTAAATTTACTTTTATTCAATTCTAAATCATGTAACTAAGTTTACTTTTGTTTGATTATCTCTAAGATTTGTAATCTTTTCTTTTGTTTGACAAATATGAATGATGGGAAAATTATAAATGAAATATAAGAACTAACATATTTAGTGAAGACGCTCTGAAATAGAGTTCTTTTGAATGTCGATGCTTCACGCTCGCGGTCTGACACCCACTCCCACTTTATGTCACTTATTAGGTTGGGATGCATCGTAAACTGCTTTAGTTTGTCTCAACTTTATCAGCTTTATAAGAATGTAGAGTAAATACTTTCGTGTAGTGCTTATCCAGCAAACATCAGATTGGAGGAGCGATGTCACTGCATATCAAGTACGTGGGAACTTGGGCAGATGATGACTACAGTAATTAATCCGTGAATGATTTCCAATTGGTTTATGCTTTGCAAGTTTATCTGTAAAAGTATGCCCCTTCTAGTAAGAAAGAAGCAGTAACTTGTCAATAGGATCGCGTCGGCTATTTCAGCTTCATAGCAGAAGGCATAATTACATGTAAAAAAGAATTTGTATAGGCTGTAGGGTTGGGGTGCTTTCTAATCCTCAAGTCAACTCAACAAGTGTTGATTCACACTATGTTCGCTGGATAAATAACTCCATTTACTGTTGCTACTACGTAGAACTATCGTCACGGTGCATATTTGTATTGAGAAAAGATTATTTTTCAATGTACTTGTTGTTTGTGAATCTACAGGTCCATGGAGAGGTTACAGATCCCGAGGTTGATGTTTTTGATCGTGAAAAGGTATTTATTGACACTATTCTAAGACCCTTAATTGCAAGGTTTCCGCGGCTAAAGGTTGTGATGGAGCATGTTACGACTGAGGATGCTGTTAAGTTTGTCGAGTCTTGCAAAGAAGGTACATTTTACCTGTATTTTCCTTCATTCAAATACGTCTACTTCCTCCAGTCCCTTTCCTTGGAGAAAGGAGAAATAAAACGATAGGTTTCTTCCCTTTTTAATTTATACAGTTCAGCTCACATCAATCATGGTTGTTAGGATTCGTTGCCGCAACAGTCACACCTCAACATCTTGTTCTCAATAGGAATTCGCTTTTCCAAGGAGGGTTGCAGCCACACAATTACTGCCTTCCAGTACTCAAAAGAGAGATACACAGTATGTTACATTCAATCTTTTCTACAAAGCCGTGATGGAGACTTGCCTTTTTCTTGTAGGAGGAGTTATGCTATCAAGTTCGCAATATGCTTTTTGACTCTAAGTAACCTGATAGTTCTACAATATCATCGATTGTGTCTGCCATTTTGTCAACTTATATGTTAGCTTGCATGCTGTGCAGCTGTTGTGTTAAACTTCTAGGAATGAACAACTTTCGGAAGTATGATCAATGCAACAGCTAGAATGCTCTTAAGCCCCATCCATTTTCCATACCCCACTCCTTTTGATATTTGCATAAACGTGCTTAGTATTCCCTTTAATCTCTACGAATAGTGTAATTATATTTGTATTTTTATCAGTTTTCCCAATTCTACTAGCTTCATTAATCTGTTGATTTCCTTATTCATTTTCCTTTCCAGGTTGAGCCCTGTCTTCAGTAGTTTTCCAGATCATACCCAACCCCTTGTTTTCTTTGTTACTTTCGACTTTTGCAAGGGACAAATGGTTGTCCCTTTTGCAAGGCATATGGCCCTAATAATGGCTAGGGATGGCAATGGGGATGGGTCGGGGCCGGAGACTACTATCCCCGTCCCCGATCCCTAAACCCCTCCCCAGTCCCCATTCCCGCCCCGATCCCCAATGGAGATTATTTTTCCCCTCCATCCCTGCCCCAAACGGGGATCCAAAGCGGGGATTCGGGGAAAATCGGATGACAAAAGAACAATAAAAATAGCAGAAACTAGAAAGAAAAAAAAAAACAGAGGAAGCCACAGCAATTGAGAGAGAGATGTGCGGTTGCGGTTTGAGATGAGAAAATGAGAGGAGTCGTTTATAAGTTATAACATCTACTAACTTCGAACCCTAAAAATATATATATATTAAAAAAACGGCGATACACCTGTCCCCGGCTCCTACCCGATCCCCGAAATTTTTCAAAAACAATCCCCATATCCTACCCGATCCTTGAACAGATCTCCAAAACACCGATCCATTCGAAGCAGGGTTTGGATCGGATTCGAACGGGTGGGAGGAAATTTCCATCCCTAATAATGACGTTATAGCTTTGAAGCTCAGGGTCAAAAAGAATTTATGTATTTCGTTCTAGTAGTGAACCTAAAAAGTTCCTGAAATACAATAATGTCAATTTTGTCATTGCTTATTAACATTTTGAGCATTCAAAAAGTATATTAGAGCATTATGCTACTTTGTAGCATTTCTACTTTCTATTTTAGTGTCTGTGACTGGATGTTGTGAAACATGCTTAAGTTCTAATGTAATGTAGGACCTGGAAATGGCTCATCTTGCAATTTCTGACAGTGGAAGTGTTAGTGTGGGATGTGTCAAGGAAAGAAGGTAAGAAGGGTTAAACCACAATGAAACTTTTTATAGAGTTCGATAATTTCTTAGAAGTAAATCAAGAATGAGTTTTAAGCGGAAAAAGTAAAAAAAAGTTGTGTATTTAAATCAATGAACGTTACTTGAAACCCTTGAAAGGGCTTTTAGCAATGTCATCCCTGTCACTGCATGAGATTTTCTGTTCCACCTCATTGGTTCAGACATTGTCTCGTGCATTTTGATACTTGTGGTTTGGCGATAGTAAAAGTCTTTTCTGGACGGAAGGAACACAAAGAGACATACAGGGAAATGAACGAACAAATGATACCAAAGTTTTTTGATGCACACATGGTAAGATTTTTTGGAGCCTTCGAATAAGTAATTCATCACTGATTAATATGATGCTTGAGTGGTCCTCTCAACAATGAAGAAGATTGAGATGCCATCTATAGGAAACAATTTTCCTTCGTTAGTGTATCTATCATTCTGCAAACGCGTGCTTTCCAGCTGAGTGAAAAAAGATCCCAAGCTCCGAACAGCTAGCAACAGCTGAAAAAAATACAGGATTTAATTCTCGTTGCTGATAAAATGAGGTCATTAAAGTTTAGAAGTACTTTAAGAGATAAGAGACTCGTTTTGTTATGCAATATTGCTTTGCACTATTTACTTGTTTGTCATCTACTTGTGGCCTTGGTCTAAGAGTGTGCAATTGCTTCTCATCTAGGGCAAGCTATTGTGTCAGCTGTGACGAGCGGTAGTAAAAGATTTTTCCTTGGAACCGATAGTGCTCCTCACGACAGACGAAAGAAAGAATGTTCATGCGGATGTGCTGGTATATACAACGCTTTTGTTGCCTTATCAGTCTATGCCAAAGTTTTTGAAGAGGTAATTTCTCCTCGTACCTCTCACCATGTTTGTTCCGATTGTTTCCAATTCCCACATTCAGTTGCAGTTTTTTTTTTGGCTCCCATTATGGTGCATTGGATGAATAGAACTATTCGTAAATTGTGCAACTCTATCTTCTCTACAGAAGTCACAGGTGGTTGTTTTTTTACTATCCTCTAGGCTGGGAGGAGAGATTTGTTGTTTTGGCCTGGGCCTCTTTGTTCGCAAGAAGATATGTTTTGTGGCTCGGTACTTGGTTCCATGCTTTGAGAAATTTTCTTAAGCCTTGCAGGGATGATTCTTGATCCTTGTTATATATTTTTGTCCTCTTACCAAGAGAGACTATTTGTTTTAGGTTCCAAGCCCAGGTTAACCATAAAACCCTTCTGATTCTTCATCACTTCTTCTAACTGGTGTGCAAGCGTGGGTATTGCATCATTTACAGTTCTATTCCTTGTGGGTTCTGCTATTGTTTGAGAGTATCTCAGTTTTAGTTGCTCAGGAGTCGAGGCTTGGTTTTAGCTTATCCACTCCTACTCATTTGTGTAATTCACTTTCGGACAATAATCTGTTTCCACTGATTTTCCATGTCAACGAAGTGTGGAAAGGTGCATGAACAAAATTATATTTATATTATCTAACTTGGCTTTATTTTCTTTTCAAATCTAGGCTGGTGCACTTGACAAGCTAGAAGCCTTTACAAGCTTTAATGGACCAGACTTTTACGGGCTTCCAAGAAACACAACAAAGGTTAAATTGGTCAAGAGCCCATGGAAGGTACCGGAATCATTCTCCTATGCATCTGGTGAGATTGTTCCAATGTTTGCTGGTGAAACGCTCGAGTGGCTGCCTACCTTAATTTGATTAGAAAAAAGAATGTTAAGACTGATTGATGGTCTTTCATGAACGCTCCGTGTACCTCTAAATATAGGAGTATGAGCAAGTATGTAGGCTCTCTCAGTAGGCAGAGGCCAACGAACAAAAACATGATTCCCTGTGGGCAATAAGAGAGAGCTAGGAAAGCTCAATTTGGTCCGATGGCACTAGAATCCCAATTTGTTGATTGCGTCATGGAAAGCTGAATCTATGCAAACTGTTGCGGGTCTCCAAGAGGCACTACGGCCTGCAACAAAATAATATTCTCTCGGTCCCAGTTTGATGGTCCATCCCATTTTGGGATGTCTCAAAATGTATGTCCACTTTTCAAAATAAGCCACAGAAACTTGGTAAAGTTACATTATTTTACTTTTAGTTTGATTAAAGTACAATTATTATTATTATTATTATATATATATATATATATATATATATATATATCTCAATCAAATCAACTTTTGAGATGGTATAAATGGAAATTTGAACACATTTTTGATGTAATTATTGTGTTTTCTTAAAATGTTGGAATTTCCAAATTAGACTAGCGGAATGGAATGGAACAGAGGGAATACTTAATAAGAGGAATCCAAAATTCCCAACTTCCTACAACAGGCCTTCAAAAGAGGTTTTTGAAATGGTCCAAAAGTATTGGTCATGATTGATATCAAGATCATCCGAAGGCTTCAACCGTGTTGCCTCCAAGGCCTCCTTTGCAAACTGCAACTTTTTCCTCCTTGCTGGACTGGTACGGACAGGGCTGGCCTGGGCATAAGCCCACCAAGCTACAGCTTTGGACTCTTAGTTTTTGGCAAAAGATAGGATCCCCAAATAGCAATACATGTTATAGATTATTACTATTAGGTACCGAAATTTTGGTAATGAAATTCACCACTGCACCAGAACGTGATCTAGCACTTTCCATTAAAGAGCTACTCCCTCTGTCTATTTCTAAGTGTGTCGCTTCGTAAATCTAACTTATAAAAGAAATATCATTATTGGGTGTTGCTTTGTAAATCTAACTTATTAAAGAAATATCATTATTGGTAGGAGTACTATTTATTCCTTTCAAATCAACTTTTTCCTTCACTTTACACATTTAACATCAATTTTACCTCCATTTTTCAAAATTATCCTCTACTTTTATTACCCATTAACTCGTTTCCCATTAATTTTTAAAAAGGGCAAAACATTTTTTATACAAAGCCTTACTTATTAACTTTTCAAAATACACACTTATTAAGGGATCGTCCAAAATGGAATACTCAACAATTAAAAAGGGACATGGCAAACTCCTTATCTGTCCCCTTTGTTGGGAATTCTTGCTCTCCTTTGGGTAATTATCTTTACTTAGAGAAATCAATCCATGTGGAGACTGGTAAGGAGGCTACTCAAGCTGAGGGGAATATTATCGAGGACGAGGCAATCGGTGTGACTCCAAACATTATTGGTATTGAGGACTTTATAGTGGACTCTGTAGTGGCTCCTTTGCTCTCTCGGCCTCCCCATCTCACTCCTGATGATTCGATTCCGGTAGCTAAGGCAACAACTGCGAGTTCTGGCTCTGTCGACTCCCCATCTGCTGATCTTGTTTCTACCGAACCTCTTATTAACTATGTGGATTTCGTGCGCCATAAAAGGAAAGCTCAGACCAAAAATGGCTTTCGTAGGAAACCTATTTGGACTAAAAATCCTTTGAAAGCTGTCATCTTCTCTAGGACGTTTGGCCGGGATCATAAAGAGAAGAAGTCGAAGACTATTAAGTTGGGCTCGAAGAGCGGTAGTAACGCTAAGATTCCTTATTTGTCCAAGAATGATCCTCTCTCTTTGGGGACAGCCAACATCCAGACTTCGGGCCCATGCTTTTGACCTAAGAGGGAGGAAATAGCATGGGGAATATGGTGGAGGAAGAATTTTCCGTTTGTTTACCCAGGGCGAAAACTCTCGATGTTAACCTTGTAATGAGGCTCTTTATGAGGAAATGTTGGAGGAAGATTTCATCGAAGGCTTAGAATTGGGAGAAAAGCTATTGGGGTGTAAAGGATCCTTTTGTTTTTTGTTGGTGGGCGTCTTGGTGTGGCAAGGGTTGAAGTCGGTTTTGGATGTGGTGGGTGTCTTGGCATGGCTTGGGTTGTAGTCGGCTTTTGGGTGTTGGCGTGGCTAGGATCCTTTTGTTTTTCGTTTGGACGGTTTTTTTGTATTCTTTTGGTTGTTTTCTTTTTCTCTCTTTCTCATTCAACCTCGGTTCGATGTCCCCTCCCCCGTCTCAATGTACCCTTTCGAGATTCTTTACAAATCTCCTTTTTCCAATAAAAAAAAAAAATTAAAAAGGGACGAATGGAGTAATATATATGGAAAATACTAAGAGACCCTGTTTTCAAACATCCTTTAGGGCCCCAAAAATCTCAGAGCAGGCCCTGGAAAGAGGTTGTTTGGGAGATATTATCAAAGGGCGGATATATATCTATGTAGTGAGTCGGGATATTTAAACTCAATACTTTGAGCACAATCCGCGCAAACGAGCCTGAATAGGCCCAAACACTGTTAACAGCCCATAGTCTAGAATATTTGTAAGTTAATGCCTGGCCCACATCGCCCTGGCCGGGTCGGGCCTTACATTCGGATCACAATTGAGAAGCGGGAACAAAGGAACAAAGAATATTCGTCTCAGCGCCAAAACGCCAATCCCCGATCAGCACATGGTGGGGCCTTACCGACCAACTACAGTGTGGTTTGTAGAGATTGCATGGGCCGGACACGTGGCATGAGTCTCCTAATGGCACGTGGCTCGGTTTTGCATTGTACCCACAGGTTGGAGTCATCTGCACTACGGTCCGGCCACGTGGCACCTCAATTCCTTGTACATGTGTCTCTAGGATCAACTCGACCAAAACACAGTGCCTGCAGACCATCCTACGCGATGTTTGGTCAGAAGGTGGTAGTCGAGTGCTTATTGTCAGACAGAGGATGTCGGTGACATCATCTCGTCACGATGGTGGCACACAAGATCCTATCCCTCAATCCCAAACCAAAGGCACTCCTATAAATACTACAACGTTAAACCCGAACAAGCCATTTCTTCCACTTCAAAGTTCTGTCTTTTACTTCACATTCAGGGACTAAGTTAGCCATCAGAGGGCCTTCTAGTCGTCTATGACAGTCGGATACTAACGTGGTCTCTTGTATTGTAGAGCAAGAGAAAAGAGGCTAGCTACCGTCAAAGTCATTGAGTACTTTACAGTGGAGCGGACATGTATATCCTTGGTTTCTTTTAAGGTGTATACGTGTATGTGAATATGAAATTAGAAGGGAACAATGGCATTTTAATAATTAAGAAGCCAGATTATTATATCCGGCTCCTCCCCTATATACAATCCATCAGGTAAACTAATCTGGCTAATATTTCACCTATCAAACCTCGGATATATGTGGAACCACAATATTATATCAGATGGATAACCTATTTGTTAGATTTCTTGGAGGGTTACAACCTAAAACTAATTGGCAGTAGGTGGAGTAGGATTATTTAACCAAGCTTGGGTGGCTTAGGTGAGCAATGTGGGACAAGTCTTAACACCCCCCTCACTTGCAGCCTGTATGCATGTGGAGGTAACAGACCAGGAGATCAGGAAGTGACTAGGGCGGAAAGATAAGATTGATGAGACTCTCCCATTCGAGGTGAGACCACCCAAAACCTAGCTCTGATACCATGTTAGATTTCTTGGAGGGTTCCAACGCCTTCCATATATCCCGTCAGCAAATGACCTGATACATTGTCGGTATATAAGTGTTTGTCACTACTGTATTTCATGGGTCGGGGGCCGAATAAGCAGGACTGATTAGTATCATTCTTAATGTCAAAAGATATCCACAAAGATGATTTTGTAACTCTCCTAATGAAACTTTGGAAAGATAGTCACACTATGCACGCCAAGCACTCCTAGCTATGCATTGTACCTGAAAATATAAGGATTGAGTACACACTTGCCCAGTTGAAAAATCTTTAACAACTATAAACTCTAAATGCATATGAGATAACAAGTGCGAAGGGATGATCACTATGCAAATGATGGCATCGAACCGCATACGAATGAAACACCATAACCAATTACAGAAACCAAGACCTCACTTACACACGTACTATTCCCAAGTACCATTTTTATCCCTTTCTCGAATTCTTCTACTTCCTCCGTCCCTAATTGTTACTCCTCTTTCCTTTTTTTGGACGTCTCAAAGAATTGTCTATAATTTTTTATTTATTAAGTTTTTTATATTAATATGAATCTTGTTGATAGATCTCAATTAGTTTTACTAAACAAAGTTGTTGGAATGACAAAAAAATATCATAGATTATAAGATATAAATAATTTTTGGAGTGGCACAAGTGCCGAAAAAGGACTAATAATATGGGATGGAGGGAGTATTAAACTTCCATCTCAACCTCACTCTATCAAGAGTAGTTTTAATCCGAGCGCTTGGGACCTCGTTATCTCTTGGTGAGCGTTTGGGTTCTCGTAACCCCTGCCGAGCATTTGGATCATTGTACTCCTTTTTCTTGGGCTGTCCAATAAGTTCATATTTACTCGACTCAACCAGACCTTTTATTTCATCGATAGATCCATCAATAACATTGAGGTTTCATGTTACAATATGCATAACAAACACCACATAACAACCCAACTCCACGAACATAGCAATTTACTAGGAAAGAAGCCATTTTCTCCTGACTGGCACCAGTATGAAGAACCAGCAACACCCATAGAAAAATGAATTTCAAGTTCAACAATGTTCCATCCAATCAAGGTACGACAATCTAAACACCAAATCTTCTAATAATAACCACATAAACATGTAGAGAGAGAGAGAGAGAAATCCCTACCGAATAACCCACCCCGACCTTCGAATCATTTGCTTCTCTTTTGTTTTCGTTAGATGTGTGTTCATTTGACACGAATTTTTGAATCCTCGATTCCCCGTGGGGATCCTCATTCCCCGCATTGAGGCAGGGATGGAGGTTAAAAAAAAATCCCGGTGGGGATTGGAGAGAGGATGGGAAATGAAATAGGTTCGGGGATCGGGGATGGAGGTAGTGGTATCCACCCCCTCCCCTCCACATGGCCATCCCTATACCGAAGTGGGTTTTGAGCAAAATCCTAAGTGTAACCCGCGAATCTTACTTGTATCCTACCAAACAATCTCCCTCCTAGCCTTGCTACGATATTTGCTGTCTAAATGTCTAAAAAATGAGATACAAAGGTGACATTTAACAAGTACTTAAACAGAGAGAAGAGATTGTAGCCAAAAGATGGATTTTTTACGTCCTTAAGTGAGAAACTCGAAATCCAAGTGAGATTCATATGTAAGGTACTTAGATCTTGAGGATTTGAAGAGGATTGATGTATAAATCAAAGGTTTTGGGTTAGAGTTGAAGAGAGAGGTGAGCGGAGATGGTTTAGGGCTCAACTTCAGGGTTATGGAGTGAGAAAAAGGTAAACGTGTACTGAGTAGCGCACAGATTTTTCCAAAATTTGCGGGTAGGTAACGATACTGAGGGTAACCTTGGTACCGGTATCAAGAGCCTCTAACTGATTGGCACTAATACTGAGGTTAAGGTGGGCGCGGTATCGATTTCAAAATAAGGTCCACTGACTAAAAGGTACCAGTACCGGGGAAAACATAGGTCCTAATATTGGTATCACCTGGAAAATTTTCAGACTATTTTATTATCCTTCTACCGATTTGACCCCCGATCACTTCTAACATATTTTCAACACCCACAAACCTCCTCACAACATCAAAACACACATCACAACAATCCTCCAAACTTCTGGTGCACTAAGATTGACACATACCCGTACAAACTCATCCACCCAAAATATGCTTTAGTTCGATTTTAAATTCTCTTCTCGTTTAACATATAAAAGAAAAAGAATTAAATCACAGGTCATTACAGTAAGTACTATACCAACATTAAAATGGAACACATAGCTTTGCGATTACCGGCCTATAGTATTATGAATCTCGGCCAGTTTAAAAAATAGTAGTACTAGTGTGATATATATCAGTACTGGTACGTACAATACCCCGTAGATAATTAAACAAAACTTAAAGTTCATAGTGTTAAGAAATAGTTTCCCACATTGCTTAGAAGAGGAATGAGTGATCACTTAATATATGCTGGGACCTCTCCACTCATTGCCAATTGGTTTTGAGTTGGATGTTTCCACATGGTATCAGAGCCATCGACATTTGTCAAATAGAGTAGATTCTGGGATAATCGATCAATTCGTGAGAACAATTTGGGAATTTCAAGTTCAAGAATGGCGACTGTGATGAGCTCATCAAGTTCTTCGTCAATCTCTTCATCTTCGACAAAATTCACTACAGTAAAACTCAATTTGCCTCCGTCACTGGTATTTTTTATCTCTAATATTCATTCCTTTGTTACTGTAAAACTCGATTCACATAATTACGTAGTATGGCGGACTCAGATCGAACATGCTCTTAAAGCAAACAACTTCTTTGCATATGTTGATGGATCTATCTTGTGTCCATCTGCTACTGCTGTTCGAACATCTGAAATTTCTGTTTCCGATCCGGATTTGGCACAATGGAAGATCATCGATGGTCAACTTTTGTCATGCCTCATCGCTACTATATCTGCGTCTACTGTACCTTTTATTTTAGGACTAGAACATGCATATCAAGTGTGGGAGGTGCTGGAACATCGGTTTAACTCTGTATCTCGCACTCATGACCACGATCTGAAGAGGTAGTTGTACAGTATCACTAAAACCTCTACATTTGTGGCTTACTTTGATGAAATTAAACAATTGGCCTATAAATCAGCTGCAGCTGGAGCCCCAGTATCTGAAGAAGACTTGATCTTCTATACTCTACATGGATTACCACCTGAGTTTGACCCTTTACAAAGTGCTCTTAGTGCCAGAGTAGGGGACATTAAATTTGAGGAGTCGATTACTTTGATTAATGGTGAGGAAATGCGTAAGAATAGGGCTCCCACAGTCAATACAACTGCACCGACATCTATTTTTGTTGCACAAAAACCAGGCTTCTTTGGAGCTTCATAATCACAGTCTGTACAACACCAATCACAGCCACCACAGTTTGATCAATCTCAAAATGTGCAACAGTTTCCTTCTCTACAAGAACAACAACAACAACAACAACAACAACTTCTGTTTTCTTCACAACAGTAACCTCCTCCTATGTTTGTGTCTCAGTATCCACAGCAGTACAACAATTTCAGAAATAACAATAACAAACCTAGAGGAGGATTTCGAGGTCAGAGAAATAGACCTAGAGCTCCCTGTCAAATCTGTGATAGAGCAAATCACACTGCTAAAACCTGTTATTATCGTCTGGATATGCAATACCAATCACCTAATTACAATTCCCAACTGCCACCTCCACAACCTACCTACAATTCCCCAATGAGACCTCCACAGTATCACCAGTTTCCACATGCCCATATACTGCAATATCTTGCACCATCTTCTTATAACAATACATCCTACCCCGTGCCATCTCATTCTCTGCCATCACCTTACACCAATGCTGGCCTTCTACCTACACCACAAAGCTACTTTACTTCTTCTTCTCCTCTACCTTATCCATCATCTACTTGTCCTAGTTCAGCTTCTATTCCCTCTCATGTTTCTGGGAATTGGTTTTTAGATAGTGGAGCTACCAACCATGTTACAAATGAACTCTCTAATCTTTCTCTTCAACATCCATATAGTGGTCACACTGGTGTTATGGTTGGTAATGGTAACTCTCTCTCTATCTCTCATGCTGGTAAGGGTATTTTACATACACCTACTTCTCATTTGTCTCTCACTGACTTATTATATGTTCCTTCTATCAGTCACAATCTTCTATCTGTTCATAAACTGGCTACAGATAATCACTGTAAACTTACCTTTGATGAATTTGGTTTTGTTATTCAGGATCGAATAACCAATCAGATTTTGCATCAGGGGACTTCTCACCAGGGTCTGTATCCAATTCAACACTTTCCTAGTCTCTCTCCACAAGCTATGCTTAATTCATCTTCTACTTCTCCACAAGCTTTGGTCTCTCCATCTTCTGCCTCCTCATCTGCAACTCTTTGGCACCTCAAATTAGGACATCCAAGTACTACCCTTCTTCATCGTTTGATTCAGAAATGTCATTTACCAATTCATAGGCCTTATGATGTAATCTGTACCTCTTGTAATGTGGCTAAAAGTCACAAGTTACCTTTTGCATTGTCTGATTCCTGTGCTCAAAGGCCATTTGAATTGATGCACATGGATGTATGGGGCCCCTCTCTTGTTCCATCCTTTAGAGGGTTTAAATACTATCTTGTAATTCTTGATGATTTCACTAGATATCTTTGGTTGTATCCAATGCATTACAAGTCTGATGTGAAATCTATTGTCACTCAGTTTTCTGCCTTTGTTCAGACTCAATTTCATGTTACTATTCAGTCATTCAGATCTAATAATGGAGGGGAATTTATAAATCAATACTTGTCTCATATTTTTCTTGAATGTGGCCTCATTCATCAAACCTCTTGTCCAAACACCCCTGAACAAAATGGAAGAGCTCATAGACATTCAATGGAAACTACACTTACCTTGTTTCATCAAGCACAAATGCCTGTTCAGTTTTGGCTTGAAGCCCTTCTTACTAGTGTGTACCTCATTCACTCTGCTGTTAATTTTCAGATTCCATATACTCTCTTATTCAAAGCTAATCCTGACTATTCTTTGCTAAAACCTTTTGGTTGTCTTTGCTTTCCTTGGCTAAAGCCTTATGTGTCTCACAAATTAACCCCCCAAATCTGTTGCTTGTATATTTCTGGGTTATTGTCCTACTTCCAAAGGCTATAGATGTTTTTATCCCAAGTCTAATAAAGTATATACTTCCAGACATGTTAAATTTGTGGACACTGATTTTCCCTATCTCTCTATTATCAAGTCTGTGGATCATTACACTTCTTCTTCTCCCTCTTCTCCTTCTTCTTCTTCTTTGCATTTTGACATCACATTAGCTACTGTAGATTCAGTTCCTATGCTCATTCCTACAGTTCCTCTTACCACTGTTGTTCCTACTTCTCCTTCTATTTATGTCCCTCTCGAGTCTATTTCCCTTGCTCCTCCAACTTCTTCTTCATCTGCTGTATCTGCCAGTCCCATTCCCTTTTAACACTTCTTCTGTTGTTTCTTTTCATAATGCTCATCCCATTTCTCTCTCTCTCTCTCTCTCTCTCTCTCTCTCTCTACTCTCTACTTTTGTTGTACCTTCTGAACCAAAATCATTTGTTGAAGCTGTTAAGTGTCCAAATTGGCAGAAGGCCATGTCTTCTGAGTATGAAGCCTTGTTGTCTTAAGGCACATGGTCTCTAGTATCTCCACCTAGTCATGCTAATGTTATTGGATGTCACTGGATCTTTAAGCTCAAGAAGCACTATGATGGAACCATAGCTAGGTTTAAAGCTCGATTAGTTGCTAGAGGGAATGAGCAGTCTGCAGGTCTTGATTTTACAGAGACATTTAGTACTGCTATCAAGCAACCTACTCTGAGATTTGTTCTTTCTCTTTCTATTCACTTTGGTTGGACTCTAAAACAATTGGACGTATTTAATGCTTTCCTGCATGGGGAAATCCAAGAGGATGTCTACATGAAGCAACCTCCTGGATATGTTGATCCTACTAGGCCATCTTATGTCTACAAGGTTAGAAAGGCTCTCTATGGGCTTAGACAAGCTCCTAGAGCTTGGTATGCCTTGTTCTCAAATCATTTGCTTTACCTTGGGTTTCAAAATAGCCTAGTTGATACCTCTTTATTCATTAAGATCCAGGCCTCTTCAGTTACTTATGTTCTGATATATGTGGATGACATAATTGTCACTGGAAATAATTCTGCTTTTATGGGTACATTACTGCATCAACTGCAGGAAAAAATTGCTATTAAAGATCTTAGCGATCTTCATTACTTTCTGGGAATTTAAGTCTTTAAAGATCCAACTGGCCTATTTCTTAGTCAGCAAAAATATGCTCTGGAGCTACTTAACAAGGCTGGCATGCTTGACTGCAAGCCTAGCCTATCCCCTTCTTCCACCAAACCATCCAGAGATGATGATGCACCCTTTCAGGATGTGCTTTTCTATAGATCCATAGTTGGTTCCCTTCAATACCTCACTATTACTAAACCTGAATTGTCTCATGCTGTGAATCACGTTTGTCAATTTATGCATGCTCCCTCTCAGTCTAATTTTGCTGCTGTCAAACGTATTTTGCGCTATGTCAAGGGGTCTATGCATCAAGGGCTTCACTTTTCTCCATCTTCGTTGTATCTTACTGCTTATTGTGATGCGGACTGGGCTGGCAACCATATTGATCGACGATCCACTTCAAGGTTTTGTGTTTATTTGGGGGATAACATTGTGTCTTAGAGTGCCAAAAAGCAGCACACTGTGGCTCGGTCAAGTACTGAAGCTGAATATCGCGCCCTCGCTCACACCACTGCAGAAATAGTGTGGCTTCAGCAGCTTCTAACAGATTTACATGTACCTTTGGATGGTATTCCCATCATGTTTTGTGACAACTTGTTTGCTATATCTTTAGCTTCTAATCCCATATTCCACGCCAGAACCAAGCATATTGAGGTAGATTATCATTTTGTTCGAGAAAAAGTTTTGGCCAGACAGGTGTCTATTCAGCATGTAAGTTCAGAAGCTCAAGTTGCTGATATCTTCACAAAGCCACTCTCTGTTGCTCGCTTCTAGTCTCTTGCTTCCAAACTCATGGTTCAATCTCTCCTCATGAGTTTGAGGGGGCTGTTAGCCATGCTCACTAAGAGCTCAATGGTCATTTTCTGTTAACTATTTACACAGTAGTGGTTAGTTTGTTAGTAATCTGTTTTTCTGTTAATCATTGTAGTTAGAGTGTGTTTAGCATGTGTTTCCATTCTTACTCTAGTTAGTTTCTAGCTTTAACTCTGGTTAGTTGAGTTGGTCGGTGTAATCCAGAGTATAAGAGCTTTTGTATCTTTGGTGATTGAATACAGATGAAATTACAGAGCAATTTTCATTTCCTCTCACGTCTCTTTCTTCCTACTTCTCTCTCTAGTTAGGGTTTGCTCATATTAAGTAAAGAAGACTGAATCATAAATTCATTATGGTATCAGAGTAGGGTCCATTCCACTCCACATTATAAAAAAAAAAATTCACAATCCACACTTCACGGCAGACCAGCAAAAAGGCTGCACGATGATAGGACCCAAAAAGTGGCCACATGTGGCAGACCTCAAATGCGGCTGCACGTGAGGGGGGATGTTAAGAAATATTGTCTCACATTGCTTAGGAGAGGAATGAGTGATCACTTAATATATGCTGGAACCTCTCCACTCATTGCCAATTAATTTTGAGTTGAATGTTTCCACATATAGTATCTTAGCCCTGTTAATTTGTTCCTACGTCTAATAGTAAAGTTTATCGAAGTGTTACATCAACTGTTTTATTTCTCTATTTTAAGTTTGGCAATAATACATAAATACATCAATAATAGACTTCCGAAACGGTATTATGATACACATCGATAGTAAGTATCGACCGGGTAGATAAAATGGTATGTTGGCCGCCACAGAACAATTTTGATCGAGATATGTTAAGTTGGACCGGATAAGGACTTATAACAAGAAAATGAGTGATTATATTTATGTTTCGAATGAGGTACGGGATATAATCCGAAGAGAGGAATTCATTAGTTAATCTTTATGATGACCACTTCTTGTTAAATAATCTTCCTTTTTTTTGAACTCGATAATATTCCATATTTCGATGCTATTTGTGAAAGTAAGTTAACTAGCGTCCCAAAAGTCAGGCATTTTTTTTTTTTGGTACTTTGGAAATGTAAAAGTCTGGTTATTTTTGTTCGTCCTTGTGTAGTTTGTACGAGTAGAAAATAAAAATAAAAATTGTCACAATTTCAACTAAAGCAAACACCGTTCTTTTTCCTCCACTATTTATGTAACTCTAGAGATTTTAAATTCTGAAAATTCTGTGTCACATCAGTGTATCTCCAATCAAACAACAAGCCGACGAACATTCTTGCATTGCTATTTGCTAGTCAAAGGTACTAGAAATATATACTCCCTCCGTCCCCAAATTTTGGTCCTTTTTGAAAGTTTGTGTCATTTTTCAATTGATTATATCACGTAATTTACATTGTTTTACATGATTTTGAAAACATTGTCTTATAGAACTAATTGAGATCTATTAAACAAGATTCATATTGAATATAAAATTCATAACCGATTTAAAGTTATAAGTATTTTTTTTTCCGATTAGAATAGAACTAGGACCAAAATTTGGGGACGGAGGGAGTACTATGTAGCATCAGACTTTACAGATGCGTTCAAATTTCAAAGGGAGCTTTCGGCGAGGAGTTGTTGAAGGAAATTTGTTTTAGGTATTTGGTCAAAGAAGGAATTGAAAAATGTATACTTAGACTATTACTCTCGTGGCCTCCACAGTTAAGTAGTCAAATCTTTTGGGCTTGACCCAATGGTAGTGTAAGGTTCGTTTAGAGCATGGCGGGAGCCAGGATTTCGATCTGCGAGGCTAAACAAAAGATATGCATTACACTACTATTTACTCTCGTCTCTTTTATAGTGTGGATATTTTTATTTGGAGATCTCCCTTAATAAGTGTGTGTTTTAAAAGTTAATGGGTAAAAGTTGTACAACTATAATTTTGCCATTTTGAAAAGTTAATTAGTTGGTAAATAGTTAATGGGTAAAAGTAGAGGATAATTTTGGAAACTGAAGGTAAATGGTGATGTGAAAAGTGTAAAGTGGAGATAAAATTGATGTGAATCGTGTAATAATGATATTTCTTTAATAAATTGGATTTATGAAGCCACACACTTAAAAAGGGACGGAGGGAGTACTTATTAGTACTTGTTTATGTAAGTACTTCAAAAACTATCACAGGATTATGTAAAATTAATTTCCTTTAGTCCAAAGACAACCTAGTCTACTACGAATGTGAATATTTGGGAGCTGTGATTAGGTTTTGAAATCAAAACGGTTGATCCCAAGCTAAAAACATTTAATCCGCGACGTTGATTGTTTAAAACGTTGACAGTGAAAATAGCATCTTTATAAACATATAAAATGTTGATACTGATGGTCGAACTCCATTATTCTAGGGAATATGAACAGAAAATATGATCTTACAAATACACTTTCAGAACAAGTTTCATTCAATCATATTAATAACGATATCCGATCAACTTGATGGTTTACAAAGATAACTCCACTTTTCGAGCTTTACACACCGGACACATAGAAGTATAGAACATAATTTTGAGTTTAAATGAAAGCTAATTTTTTTTTTTTTTGCCAGAAGAAAGAATTCAATAAATGAAAGATTGCCGGAGCAGATCATTAATACAACCTACAAAAACGAGAAAAAAATCAGAGAAAATAAAAATAGGAAATAACAAAGAACAGAAAATACAGAAAAAAACAAAGAAGAAAGATCGCCAGAGTTGTCACGCCGCCGTCGCCGCCGATGTCAGGAGTCCGGATCTGGAATCCTCAGATCCGGCTCCCCCTTGCCCAAAAATCGGGTTTCGGCCACCCATAGGAGGAGGAGAGAAACTCAAACACCATGGGGGGTTGCCGGAAACCGTGGGGGAAAGCAATAAAGGAGAGGAGAGGAGGAGAGGGGTGAGGAAGGAGGTGGAAGAGCTGCGGTAGGGGAGGGGAAGGGGCGGCGGCCGCCAGGGAGTGCCCTAGGGAGAAGCTTCTCCCATACACCTCCCCTCTCTCTCTCTCTCTTCCGATTAATAGTTGTACTAGATCTAGGGACAAAACTGGTATTACATTTTTGTTGGTTAAGGCCAAATTAGGTACACACATTTTCTTAAGGTTCCACATTATAACACTGCAATACTCCGTCTAGCTCGATCATATGATGTAATCATGTGAAGAATTCTTGGCAGAACAAATTCGGTCTCAATTATTTTATTTTCAGCTTACCAATTTGTAAGGTTTCAGCTTCGATTCTCCTTGTCAGAAACTCTTAAGACCATCTCCCCTCACATGTAAGCATGAAAAACGGGCAATGGGAGGGTCTGTACGCCTGAGACACCATGCCTTACGCGAGGACACATTCGACCACAAGCCTGGTCCAAATATGGGTGAATTGCTCTATTTTATTTGGCTCGTCGAATTTACTGTGCATCCGTATGAAGAATGACATTACTTGGATATATCACAACACTGACCGGCCATTAAAGTTTTTCAAGACATGTTTCTATTTACGTTAGCTCAATGTCTGATTATTATGGCCTTTTTAAGTTAGTAGACGAACTCGATCAACGACGACGACGAGAAAATAAACGATTTGAATTACTTGCTGAATTTAGTACGGACCACTATTATTTGGATAGAAGCCCCCCACACGAGCTTTGTTTGTTATTTAGCTGAACGGAACTTATCTTTCGTTGACTAATACTCCATGAAGCAAAATATCGGGGGAAGGTTGCAGTAAAGGTTTTTTAAGTTTGTGGAAAAATAATCTCACTACTGGTTTAATTTGGATCGTCTTTAACAATTTATGTTTATAACTCCGGGTCACCTTACGCGCACCTCAACTACTTCGGGATCCTGGCAATAACGACCAAACTAACACCCAGTAGTTCCAAGAGTTTACTGGCAAAGGGAATCGCATTTGATGCTTATTTAGTTTAGTTTCCTAGAGTTTTTGTTGAAAACATTTGACTTTTACATTCGTCTGCATATATAGACCATGTTAGAATTTATAACAAACAAAAGAGAGCTTATAATAGTATCTTTCTTTGCACATTTTTTAGTTCGTTATTTTTGTTTTCAATTTTAGTCAATTTCCTTTCTATATATTTAAGATGTATTCAAGAAGTAAAATGAATTTAATTCCAACTTACTCAATATTTGGAAGAGAGAAAGATAAAGAATTTTAAAATATGTTACTCCCTCTGTATCAGAATGATAGTTCTTGTACGAAAAGACGTATTTTTTGAATAATAAATAAAGTATTTCCGTTCATAATTTTTTGAATTTTTTCATAGCAAATAACAGAACTAATTGGAATCTTTTAAGACTGTCTGAAAATTACACGTCTTTTCGTATCTGCCAGGTGTCGTTACGCATTAGTCCGTTTTCTAATTACAAATCGGTTCACGGCCCTTACAGTTGATAATCAATATATCGTTATGGATGATTTAGAAATTCTAGCTTTTTTTCCAGACAAAAATAATTTTGAAAAATTCGTAATGGCTACAAATGATTCTTTTTATGTGTCGTTTGATGCTCCTCATACCATTACTTCGCGGCAGGAATAATTTACATATCCCAATATTGTTATTTAAAACCTTGCATCCAACTACTTGAGAAAAGTTACAATTATTGGGGAACTGGAAGCCACATTTTAGCATATGGTGGTTAGGACTTGGGATTGTCGAAAGAAGCTTACACACGCCAAAACCTTAACCTCAAAACAACATACGATTTTATTTGCTTAAAAAAAAAAAAGATAGTGCGATTTTATTGGCTGAAGAAGCACCAAGACACACTGATCAGTCATCTAAAATAATAAATATATAGTACCCAAAAAAAAAACACTCTATTATTGCTATGCAAATGGACAAAAGTACCTTTCCTGCAACAACCCCATATTTAGATATTCAAATCCTTCCACATGTGGGTACCTAAAACAATTCTAACTTATTGACTCAAAAAACAAGAAGGAAAATGTCCATAAAGAATGAAAATGAGAAAAAAATAAAAAATTTAAATATGTTAAACTGTCTTTGAAAATTCTTAAAACGGAAAATTGTCCAAAAGGCCAAATTTGGGGTCTTTAATGTGTTTTTATCCAACCTAACTTATTTTAAGGCCTCTAATACATTAATGAAATTTTTTTGAAGGCTCAAGGACAAAACTAGACAAAAATACTCATAATGAAATAGAAGAGTAAATGCGCGCATGAGAGGCTCTAGCTCTGACCGAACTTTTCCCAGCTTGATTACGTCAAAAAGAAGTGCTTGACTTTCGAAGATGAGAGAGAAACACATGGTGTGGGTAATTGATGGGACATCAGGTGAGAGAGAAACGGATTGCTTGGAGTAATTGATGAGAGAGACCCACTTTTCATGTTGTTGTCTTTTTTTTTTTGATCAACAATTTTCATGTTGTTATCACCACCCACTTTTCCCAACACTTTGGGTTAGGGTAATGTGGGTTTAGGTATTTTGGGTTTAGGTACTTAGGTTATACTTTCCAATTATTGGTTTAGGCACTTTCATACGGTATACGTCAGGATTTTAGCTTTCATAGGGTACCCTATAGTTAAAAAAAAAGATCTGCTTTCTAGTACAAGTCAGTGG
This sequence comes from Gaultheria prostrata, assembly GCA_036023075.1. Lineage (NCBI taxonomy): Eukaryota > Viridiplantae > Streptophyta > Magnoliopsida > Ericales > Ericaceae > Gaultheria > Gaultheria prostrata. The sequence goes on from JAXBDA010001657.1 coordinate 44,978, forward strand.
AGTATTTGATACTTACCATAATTTCTTATATAGTTAAAAAAAAAAATCATAACTCCTTATAGTTCAGAAAAAATATATAAATAAATATAACTCCTTAGTTAAATGTACAAGTACTTTTTGTCCTTATTTTTTTACTATCCTAAGTGCATTTGTTAGTTTTGCGTCGATTTTGTGTGGATTATTAGTTTGTCAAGATAAAAAAAATCTAAAAAGTAAAAAATAAAAATAAAAATACCTAAAAATTTCACTAAAGAAAAAAAAATAAAAATACTTAAAAATTTCACTAAAGACAAAAATAATCTAATTTTTTTTATGGATTATTGAATTAAGAATTCACGCAAAATTGACGCAAAACTAACAAATGCAAAATAAATTTATTATGGAACAATTATGAATAATTTTTTTTGTTTTTACCATATAACAGCAATATGATAATCAGTTGCTGTTATGGGCATGAAACAAAGGTCAGATTCCTACAGATTATCATATATGTCTGCTCTGCTTGCATGATACAGAGTACAAATCTTCACATATTTGGTAATTTTTTAATTTTAGACTTCTCTCGTTTAGACGGATGATTAATCAAAAATATATACTACAAATGTAACAAAAATATATAAAAGACGAAAAAACACGAAAAACTAAAAAGAAATTAAGGAGGATAGAAAACTTTATTTGTTACTCCCTCCGTCCCAAAATGAAAGTCCATTTTGGGATTGCGTGCCATTTTCAACGGCTTATATCTTTTAATGTGAACCTCAAAAAATATGCATTATGGATCTTGTTTGATAGATCTCATTGATAACTTTTATATGGTGCAAAAAAAATTCAAAAATTATTTTGATAAATACATTATTTTTTAGTTTGAAAATTGCACGTAGTTTCGTAGTGGACTATCAATTTGGGACGGAGGAAGTATTTTCTAGGGAATATAAGGTGTAAAAATAACTTTATTTATTTATTTTTGGGGAATATGCAAAGAACCGATTACCATGTTAGTTTTGTTAGCATGATAAAGAGTAAAAATGTAGACTTATTTGGTAATCTATTTTTTGGGAATATGCAAAGAACTGATTACCATGTTAGTTTTGCTAGCATGATAAAGAGTAAAAATGCAATAGACTACCATATATGTCTGTTTTACTGGCGTGATACAGAGTACAGATCTGCACATATTTGGTAATCTGTTACAAATTTACACATATTTGGTAATCTGTTGTTGTTATTAACATGAAGCAGATGTCAGATTGCAATAGATTACCATATATGTCTGCCTTGCTGGCATGATATACAATACAGATGTACACATATTGGGTAATCTATTGCTGTTTTTTACATTAAACGAAGGCCGGATTATAACCGGCTACCATATATGTTTGTCTTGCTGGCATGATACAGAGTACAAATGTATAAATATTTGATAATCTGTTGCTGTTATTGTCATGAAACAGAGGCAAGATTCCAACAGATTACAATATCTGTCTGCTTTGCTTGTATGATACAGTGTACAGATGCACACATATTTGGTAATCTGTCGTTATTTGCATGAAACAGATGCCAGATTGCAACAGACTACCATATATGTTTGCTTTCCTTGCATGATATCGAATACAAATATACACATATTTGGTAATATGTTGTTGTTATTTGTTAAAAATAAATTGAAGAATTAAAATAAAAAAAATCAATTTTTTACATTTCAAAAAATCATCTAAAAAAAATAAGAAGTAGCAAATTTTATTTTTAAATTTTATAACGGTCATTTATTTTGGAACAATTAAAAAAAGAAAGAATGGGCAATTTCATGACAAAAAATATTCTGTGTTAATCGGATAAAAAAAGTACGGAAAAGACACATTTTATGTTAACAAATAACGTTATCTGCCCAACCAGGTCTAAAAAAAATGAAAAATTCATTTTCTGTGTTAGCCAAACAATGCCCTTCCCGAAGGGTCAACAGACAACGTAATCTGCACAACCAGGTTTGAAAAAAATGAAAAATTCATTTTATGTGTTAGCCAAACAAGGCCCTTCCCGGAGAGTCAACAGATAACGTAATCTACGCCATCTGATATGGAAAAAAAATGAAAAATTCATTATTTGTGTTTGCCAAACAAGGCCCTTGCAGGATATTTTTGTCACCTATTGCCCAAATGTCTTGTTGGCATTATAAAAAAAGTTATTGTCCTTATTGCATGAATAGTCCATATACTATGTCCTCCTCGAAAGAAGACCCTTGTTAAAAAGTGCATTGGAAATTATATTCTTAAAAAAAATCTTTTTGCGTTATTAATAAGTCAAGAAAACCGTGAAAAGCGGACCTCTTATAATACATCACATAAACAACCGTGAAAAGCCATTTTATTTATTTTAAAAACACTCTTAGTAGAACACCCAGAAGAAGACATACAAAAAGAAAAATTACAAACAATTCTAGAGGACTTGCATTCTCTGGTTGTATTGTGCAATTTGGAGTTACCTAGTTCATTGCAGTTTTTATACTTTTACAAAAGTTTTGGTGTTTAATTTTTTTTTTCTAAGCAAAAAAATTTATTAATCTTTGGAGAAGGAAAATAAAGATTAAAGAGACAAGAGCACATCGGCGAAAACGCCACCCAAGACCTAAATAATCAGGAAAGCAAGACGCCAACCACCGAAAAGGAAAAACGCTCACACTTAAGGCCCCAAAACCACAAAAGGGACAAGAGCAAACCGGCGAAAACCCGATATCCAAACAATCAAGAAGGCAAGAAGCCAACCATAGAAAAGGAAAGACACCGACACCTAAAGCCCAATTAACCGCCAAAACAAAGAAGGGGTAGTGACAGGCCGGTCCTGTTTTGTCTAGAGTTTCCCGTCCAAGCCCACCCCATGTCAAACACATTCCCCCCAAGTCCTCCTCACGCGCATGCATGATAATGTTTCTCTCTGCAGTGGAGCGCATCATTACTCTCTCTCTCTCCCCCGCTTTTCGGTTTGACAAATGGGCACATGGGCATTGAATGGTGGAGTAAACAACTCTAGGTGGCGTGTGAAAGTAGCACTGCGGCTACTTTTATTCTCTCTCTCTCTCCCCCCCCCCCCCCCCCTTATTTTAGATTTAAACAAAAATAACTTTTGTTTTGCAAATTCATTTTTTCTAAAAATTATATATTTAAAATCTACTTGATGAGATCTTTCAAACAAGATCCATTATGAATATGAAATTGTGTACATGTAAAAAAAATATTTTATACCCATTAATTAAGAATTCATATCCTTTCTAAAAAATAAACAGATAAACCAGACATGCAAAGAACTAAATCACATACACCAACATATAAGGCACAATAACAAACAAATAAATCACAAAAATCAATATATAAACCACAATAAAAAAAATAGAGAAACAAAAAAAACATATAAGTCACAATAACCCAACAGATAAACTATTTGGCTAATAGATAAAAAATATTTCTCAAAAAAATAGAACAGATACACCATTCCTACCAAAAACTTTGCTTGTATTACAAAACAAGAAACAAATAAAGCAATATCTGTCACAAAAAACACTCTGAATTGAACAGATAAAAATATCTGTCAAAAATAACTCTCTGCATTGAACAGATAAGAAATATTTTTCAACAATTTTATTTTTTATCTGTATTGAACAGATAATTTCACACTCTAAGAATTGTTTTAAAAATTAAATTGAACAGATAATCTTACACTCTAAGAATTTTTTTGTGTGCATAATTTCATATTCAATATAGGTCTTGTTGGTAGATGTCGTCGAGTATGTTCTAAAAATAATTTTGTTTTCAAAATTGGATCTATAAATTAAAGTTTATAAATATTTATAAGTTTCAAAAATAAAAAGGAGAGAGAGAGAGAGAGAGAGAGAGAATTGATGTGTGTGAGGAAGAGAGAGAAGAGGGAGAGTGTCGCCCGAATGATAGAAAGAGAGAGGAGTGAGAAACAAATTTATTGTGTCAGGTAGAGAGAGAGGGAGAGAGAGAGGAGACCGTACCGCACACGCGTGGAAAAAGGAGGGAGAAGAGAGAGAAAGTCATGGAACAATACACCTCACACGCGTGTCAGGGTTTATTAGGGAGTAGAAAACAAATGAGATTTGGATGGAAGCTCCCACAAAAAGTGGGGACGGCCTGGAATTTGCCCAGTACAGAACTCAAACCAAAAGCAAAACAAAAAACAAGCAATCCAAATTGCTACCTAAACCTGCCAAACCAAGCTAATAATAACCCTGATAATGTATACAAATATCGGTTTTTTTAGGATATTTGCCATTATTTAATTCTTTTTTTTTCAAAAGGCGGTTCATTTAGATAATGATTAATTGCTGTCACTTTCTTTAAATAATCAAAACGTATAGAATTACCTAACCATAAATACCAGAGTAGAATAATACTCGTGAGTCATGATGGACGCTAGCTGCAAAACCACTGAGTACGAAATTTTTTTTTCCCCTCTTTTGTTGTTTTGTTAAAAAAAAAAAAAAAAAAAAAACCGAATGACTTGGAGATTGAAAAAAAAAAGTGTCTTCGAATCACTCTCAATGCATTTATTTTTTCTATTATACCTACTGATTGCATATTTGACTTAGTGGGATTAATGGAATTTTTTTTCACTGCTTAAAAAAAAAACAGGACCCACTTTATTTTACCAATTGCTGATCGAGAGACTTAAGATAGAAACTTGGATTGATTAAGAATATGTTCTCACACCTCCAAACGTGGGAGGTGCCATGTATTTATAGAATAATTACATGAGTAACATTTACATGGTACAAGATAAGTATGAAATGGTTATTGGAAGCTATCCTAGAGATAAACAATAAACAAATAACAAATTAATACAAGTGATAAACCAAGTAACAAACTGGTAAAGTGATAAACCGAGTGTTTATCCAATACGCCCCCTCAAACTGATGGTGTACGGCTAGTGAGCGTCAGTTTGTCACGAAGGAAAATAAACCGTGGAGAAGACAAGCCTTTGGTCATCAAATCAGCAATTTGATCTTTGGTGGAAATAAACCGCACTTGGAGATCTTTGCGGGCAACCTTATCACGGACGAAATGAAAATCAATTTCCACATGTTTCGTTCGAGCATGCATTACTGGATTTGCGGTAAGATACGTAGCACCAACATTGTCACACCATAGAATAGGAGCAGTGGGTAGCGGTATCCGAAGCTCAAACAATAAGGACTGAAGCCAGGATAACTCAGCAGCGGTGTCAGCTAAAGCTTTGTATTCTGATTCGGTGGAGGACCGGGCAACAGTACGGTGTTTGCGGGAGCACCAAGAGACAAGATTTGTGCCTAAAAAGATGGCATAACCGCCGGTAGACCGCCGATCATCAACACAACCCGCCCAATCGGCGTCAGAAAAGGCTTCCAAACGCAGCTGAGATTGTTGTTTGGAAATGAACAAGCCATGATTAATTGTATTTTTTAGATACCGAAGAATGCGTTTGACAGCACTCCAATGCTCCTCTGTTGGGAAATGCATGAATTGACAAGCTTTATTGACAACAAAGGCAATGTCAGGCCGTGTGAGTGTTAGGTACTGAAGGGCTCCCACAACCTGGCGATATTGAGAAGGGTCGGGAAGGGGTTTCCCACCATGTTTTGAAAGTTTGACGGTAGGGGGAAAAGGAGTGAGCACAGGCTTGGAGTGTTGCATACCGGTTTTGGACAGAAGGTCAACAACATAGCGACGTTGAGACAAATGTAACCCAGCAGACGTTTGACTAGCCTCGATACCCAAAAAATAATGGAGGGAGCCGAGATCCTTGAGGGCAAATTCAGAATTGAGAGTACCAATGAGACGAGAAATGGACGGAGGATGATTACTGGTGATCAAAATATCATCCACATATATCAAAATATATATCCGAATAGTGGAGTGACAGTAAACAAAAAGAGATGCATCAGATTTTGCAGCCTGAAACCCTTAACAGATAAGAAATGTAGAGAGGCGGGTGAACCACGCACGAGGAGCCTGTTTGAGGCCGTAAAGTGAGCGATGCAACTTGCAAACGAAATTAGGCCTTGTGGGATCAATAAAACTCGAAGGTTGAGACATGTACACGGGTTCATCAAGAAAACCATTGAGAAATGCGTTGTTGACGTCCAACTGATGGATAGGCCAACCATGGGAGGTTGCAATGGATAGGACGGTGCGAATTGTTGTAGGTTTAACAACGGGACTAAAGGTTTCGGAGTAGTCAATACCCGGTTGTTGATGAAACCCTTTAGCAACGAGACGGGCTTTGTAGCGCTCAATCGTACCATCGGGTTTCCTTTTGATACGATAAACCCACTTACATCCAACAGTATTATGAGCATCAGAAGGAGGGACTAAAGTCCATGTCCCATTGTGAAGAAGAGCTGAAATTTCATTCCTCATTGCACGACGCCATTCAGGAGATTTTGCGGCTGTGGTGTAGGATGTGGGTTTGGAATCGGTAGATGGAGAAGATGGAGCTTGAGTACTGTGGGTGAGAGCTTGTGGGGGTTTGGGGTTCCTTGGCCGAAGAACCATGGGATGTGTATGAGTGGAAGGTTTAGTTGGGGTAGGATTTGATGGAGGGTTGGCATGGGATTGGTTAAGGTCAATAACAAGGTTAATT